>JASGAU010410744.1:0-17326 GCA_030220045.1 Australoheros facetus | reverse complement strand
GTGTGTGTGTGTGTGTGTGTGTGTGTGTGTGTGTGTGTGTGTGTCCTCCACCGTGAGAGAAAGATGCAGCACTTTGTGTCTCCGCGTCTTTCCTTTTTTTCTGCGCTTCACTCCAAACTTTCCCACATTAAACACTTGGACCATAAAAGGAAACAGAGATCCGTGACCCGCTCCTGAATCTGCAGCTCACCCCGAGGAGGAGCTCCGCGGCCCGGCGGGAGGCAGTCACACCGCCCGGAGACCCCGAACCGAGCCCGGCGGACCCGAGCCTCCACCTGCTGCTGCTCCGCGCGCCCGGCACGAGCGCTGCGGCCCGCCGCGAGGTTTAACCGCAGACAGGAGCGTCACTGCTTTCAGCTTTCACGGGTTTTAAACTACAAACCGCACATTTAAACATCATTTGGGAGCTCCTGCTGAGGGAGGGAAACTCAGAAAGAGGAACTTCTCCGCAGTTTTGCGAAAATCCTTCAAAATAAGTGATTTTTTTTTTTATTTACCGGCTCAAAGCTCCTCACCATGAGTCTGTGGACTAACGGCTCCTCCGAGGATCTGTTCCCCGGGACGCGGGGACCCATACCGGACTCCAACTCATCCTCCAACCGCACCGACGGCTCGCAGCACCGCGGGGCCCCCGGCGCCGCTCCGCTGGACCTGAGCCGGGCGGTGCCGGTGGGCATGGTGCTGGCCTCCTTCATCATGTTCGCCATCGTGGGGAACATCCTGGTCATCCTGTCGGTGGTCTGCAACCGACACCTGCGGATCCCCACCAACTACTTCATCATCAACCTGGCCATCGCGGACCTGCTGCTGGGCACCACCGTGCTGCCGGTGTCCGCCACGCTGGAGGTCGATTATCGATCACTTATCGATAGATTTCTGTCATGTTTTCACAGCAGCAAAGTCAGAAGAGTCAGAGGGCAGGAGGGAGAGTGGAGGGAAGAAATTCTTTGACTTCATTTATCACGAAAAAAATGTGAAATATCCCGCGGTCCCAGTTTGTGCCGTGAGCCAGATTTTCTGCTGTTAGTGCGACAGTAAAGAGTTCCTCCTGATCGATTAATGAGCATTTTATTAGGATTCAAAGAGCATTTTATTAGGATTTAATGAGCATTTTATTAGGATTTAAAGAGCATTTTATTAGGATTTAATGAGCATTTTATTAGGATTTAAAGAGGATTTTATTAGGATTTAATGAGCATTTTATTAGGATTTAAACAGCATTTTATTAGGATTTAAAGAGGATTTTATTAGGATTTAAAGAGGATTTTATTAGGATTTAATGAGCATTTTATTAGGATTTAAAGAGGATTTTATTAGGATTTAATGAGCATTTTATTAGGATTTAAAGAGGATTTTATTAGGATTTAATGAGCATTTTATTAGGATTTAAAGAGGATTTTATTAGGATTTAATGAGCATTTTATTAGGATTTAAACAGCATTTTATTAGGATTTAAACAGCATTTTATTAGGATTCAAAGAGCATTTTATTAGGATTTAATGAGCATTTTATTAGGATTTAAAGAGGATTTTATTAGGATTTAATGAGCATTTTATTAGGATTTAAAGAGGTTTTTATAAGGATTTAATGAGCATTTTATTAGGATTTAAACAGCATTTTATTAGGATTTAAACAGCATTTTATTAGGATTTAAAGAGCATTTTATTAGGATTTAAAGAACATTTTATTAGGATTTAAAGAGCATTTTATTAGGATTTAAACAGCATTTTATTAGGATTTAAACAGCATTTTATTAGGATTTAAAGAGGATTTTATTAGGATTTAATGGGTTTATAATAGAAAGTAGTAAAATTCAGTATGAAATCCAGGAGTGGAAAATATGAAAGAAGAGAAATAAAGTGAAGATTTGAGGAAATAAGGAAGGAAACAGGTTTATAAATGAAGAATAGATCCCACCGAGCTCTGATTTTACTGATTTTATTTAATAGAATCAAAGTCTGAGAAGCTGGAGCAGCAGCATCCTGATATTTTACTGAATATAAAGACTGAGATGGAGATCAGACTTTACCTGAACGCCAAAAAGCTTTTTCACCTGATTATTTGAATATAGAAATCTGAATATTAATGTTTGAGTAAACAAACCTTTTAATGAGTTTATCTTTGGCTTTAGCTTCATGCTTTATTTTAATGTCATGATGCCAGTTTTTCTGTTAAAGTCTCATCTTTACAGAGAGAGCGGTTCATGTTAGCTGGACTGAACCCCTGAGTGATCGGAGGCAGTGTTTTGGTCTGAAACATGGACGCTTGGATGTGAGCGCGCTCAAAATAAACTAATAGCTGCTCAATCACAGCGTTGCATAAGCACCGAGTCCAGGCGGAGATGATAAGACAGAGAGACGTGGCACTCCAATAATCCTGATCTGAATCTGTGGGAGAATTCAGCAGGAAGACGTGCAGCTTCCAGGGAAAAAGGATTTCTCTGAGTTAATCTCAGAGCAAAGTGAGCGAGTCTGAGAGTTTTTATCAGATCTGACGTCTGATTCTGTGTCTGATGTCACAGGTTTGAGGTGATGCTGCAAAATAACGGCCCAAATAAACACGTTAGGAACGTTTCACTGACCGTCGATGAGCTCTGATGGTTACACCACCTTCTCCTGTTTGCCTCCTGGATCGGGTTAAATTAGATTAGCATGAATTCATGAGGGGGTCAGTGAGCGGAGCATTCCTCCAAAGGTCAGAGCAGGGTTCACGTGGGCGCTAGTTTGAACCGTCGCCTCTTCAGGCACAGTCTCATCGAGGTGAATATTCCTGCTGTTTACTGAAAGTCTCACAGCTCACTGAGCTCAGCTCTTTACAGGCTTTTAGCAGTGCATGGTGATACAGGACCACTGTAGTGTGTGTGTGTGTGTGTGTGTGTGTGTGTGTGTGTGTACATGGTAGAACATCCAGGTTCAAATATATACCAGAACTGTCCATCACCATGACCTCTGACCTCTGTGTTTAGCTGTAAAAGGTGGTTTAAAGGTGATCAGGTGGATAAAGTTCACCATCTGACCCGCGGTGGACTTCCTGTCTCTGCAGGTGTTGGATTATTGGGTGTTTGGTCGGATCTTCTGTGACATCTGGGCGGCGGTGGACGTGCTGTGCTGCACGGCCTCCATCATGTCCCTCTGCGTCATCTCCATCGACCGCTACATCGGCGTTCGCTACCCGCTGCAGTACCCGACCATCGTCACGGAGAGGCGGGCGCTGCTCGCCATGCTGGGCGTCTGGATCCTCGCCATCATCATCTCCATCGGCCCGCTCCTAGGCTGGAAACAGCCGCCGTCACAGGTACGCCAGATTACCCAGCATGCACCACAGAAATGAAACCACAGACCTAAAACCGAGGAGGCCGATGTGTCTGAAACCTGTATTCTTTCTAATGTCCAGCAGGGGGCGACTCAGCTGGCTGTAAACGAAGTCTGAGAACATGAGCGTGCTTCGTTTTTGAGTTTTATTGATAAAGCACCTTTAAAGCAGCACAGGTGAGCGTGTGCTGCAGGACTCTGGACCAAAGTGTCGGATAAAGGTCAAAGAGCAACAATCACACCTCAGGGGTCAAAATCAGGTTCACTCAAACCTTCAGCCTCTCAGTTTAAAGCGAAGCCAGGCTTGTGTGAGTTACTGACCCACAGTCAGTGTGTTACCTGCAGCAGGTGGCAGTAGGCTAAGGGGCGGGGCTTCACCAGCATGGCTTTACTACAGAAAATAAGCTTTTTGTAACACAAAGTATGTTTAAATCTAAGCTGGTTTAAAACCTGTGTAAGACGGCTCTGAACTCTGACCTCGAGCCTTCAAAGACTTCACACAGTGATGGCAGCTTTTATCAGAAGACAGAGTTTGATGACCTTTAACCTCTGTGGTCAGTAAACGTGACCGCGCGTCACAGTCGTGGACTTTTGTTCAATTCGTTCTGTCAGAAACGCACAAACCCACCAACACACAACCTTTCCAGGCAGTTGCTGCAGTGGTTTAGTTGCAGTGGTTTAGTTGCAGTGGTTGCAGCAATGCTTGCTGTGGTTGTTGTCGTACGTAGTTGGTGTCCATGTGGAGTCTGGAGGTGCTGGTTGGAGGTGGGAGCTCCTCCCGGACGTCTCCTTGGCTAAACCCGTCTTTATTGTGGGCGGAGCCTCGTGGCGTCCGGTTCAGTTGGAGGCAGATTTTCCTCTCACGTTCTTTTCTGAGGCGTCTACAGCAGAAACAGGTAAAGGTTAAAGGTCAAAGTGCAGTTTCACTCAGTTTCAGCAGATTTCACCCACATCTTTTTATCCCAGTGACTCGATGCTTTCAGCGACTGTGTCTGTGATTTTAAATGAACGTCCTGCAGCTAAATATGGCTCAGACAGAAGTAATCGTTGTATCGCGGACGCGCTCACAGCTGCTGCTGCATGAAGTTGGGCCAGTGTGGTAAAACGTGAGGAATCCACAGAGCGTTTGTTACACTGTTGCAGCTCATTATTTAACCTACAGACCTCTGAACACATCCAGCTGCAGCTCCTCAGCGAGCACCCGCTCATCTTCGAACAGATTTACAGATTTTATTGCTGGTTATTAAAGCCGCTCTGCTCTCACACCAGAGTATGACCGAGGTCCTCGGCCGAGGCTCACCCCACACCCCACACCCCACACCCCACACCCACAGTCTCTGAGGCTGATTTCCTGTCAATGAAATCCATCCATCTGAAAGACATTTTTACAAGCGAGCGTTTTCAGTGCCTCCACTTTGAGTTATTTCTGTCGTTGTTTATAATGTTTCTATTGATCACTTTGGATTATTATTCATATTTTTATTGTACCTTTTTCTATCTTTATTCTAATATTATTGTTGGCACCAGCAGCTGCAGGTTACCCTAAAAATATATAATCTTTTACTTTCTAATCTCTCAGCATCATCCGATTACCCCCGTACCACCTGGTCCAAAGAAATGAATATCGAAATCACTGAGCAGCAATGGGGGTCTATTTTGAAACGTATTCATTCATCCTCAATCTGTGCAAGACATCGTGTCCTTCAGTGTAAAGTGGTGCACAGGATTCACTGGTCTAGAAGTAGGTTGGCACAGGTTTTTCCTGATATCGACCCTAATTGTGCAAGATGTAAATCAGGTTCAGCCAATCTTTCTCATATGTTTTTGACTCGCCCTTCCTTACTCACATTTTGGGGTTCGGTTTTTGATTCACTTTCAGCTATTGTATCAGCCAGAATCCCACATTCCCCTTCGACCGCTCTGTTTGGGATGCTCCCTGATGTACATTCTCTGCCCTCCCATTTGGTTGAAATTACAGCCTTTCTTACACTTATAGCTAGAAGAACTATTCTTATGTGCTGGAAGGATCCACACCCGCCCACGCACACAAGTTGGATAAAAGATGTACTTTATTTTATGAAACTGGAAAAAATTAAATACTCCTTGAGAGGTTCGGATGAGAAATTTTATAAAATCTGGCTGCCTTTTCAGAATCATCTGACCAGTGAGATGACTCTGTAACCACCGGGTTTCTGTCTTTTTCTTTTATATTTTTCTCTCTTTTTTCCTGTCTTCCGCCCACTTTCGTTCTTCATTCTCTGGTTTAGAAATGTTTGGCACATTTACGCCCTAGTACACTTTTATTGTAAGGCTCCTCCCCCCATTTTTCTTGCTTTTTTTTTCGTTGTTGTTTTGTTTTGGGTTTTTGTTTGTTTGTTTTTTTCTATATATAAAGAAAGAAAGACATTTTGGTTATTACCCATGTTAGGGGAGAACGATGATACTTGTTGAAGTGGGAATGTACTTGGGTGCTCTAGGGCTCACGTTTGCTGCTCCCCTTATGTTGTTTCCTTATCTGTAAGATTCAATAAATTAATCGGAAAGAAAAAAAATAAACTTAAACTCAGTTTACTGTGATAAAAAAGACTTTTTTAAGGTAAAAACATTTGATTCTGCTCTCAAACTGAAGGATTATTAATAAAAGTCTCCATTTATAAACATTTATTAGCTTGTTTCTGGTTCCAGGTTAGAACTGAGTCGTGAACTTTACTTCCTGTCTTTGTATCAGGAATGTTTTGTGTTACTAATTCTTCTTCGCAGACTGCATGTTTAGTGACTGTGTGCTTCCTGGATGGTTTTCCTGTCCGTGGTGTTCGGACAGGTGGAGCTGATGGAGTCTCAGGTGTGACCTCGTGGTTACAAAGTCTAACGTGTGTTTCCTCCTGCAGGACGACACCGTGTGCCTCATCACCGAGGAGCCCTTCTACGCCCTCTTCTCGTCCCTCGGCTCCTTCTACATCCCGCTCGCCGTCATCCTCGCCATGTACTGCCGCGTCTACATCGTGGCCAAGCGCACCACCAAGAACCTGGAGGCCGGCATGATGAAGGAGCGGGCGGAGGACTCCAGCGAGCTCACGCTGAGGATCCACTGCAGGAACCAGCAGATCCAGGAGCTGTGCCCCGCCTCCAAGGCCGGCGGGGGCGGAGCTTCGACCGGACGCAGCTCGCTCACCGTCAAGTTGCTCAAGTTCTCCCGAGAGAAGAAAGCGGCCAAGACGCTGGGCGTGGTGGTGGGCATGTTCATCCTGTGCTGGCTGCCCTTCTTCCTCGCTCTGCCCATCGGTACGTCCTCACTTCCTGTTTACTCACACGTCACAGCGCCACACCCACCCACAGGTAACCTTTCACCTTTCATCGCCGTCATCAGCGTGGCTGTTAGTAAAACACAGCGTTCAGACGTTTCAAACCTGCCTCACACTGAATCAGCTGATCCTTCAAACAAACACACAACACCCTTTAAAACCAACAAAGAAGAAGCAAAAATACATCATCATAAAGGTGTTTTTACTGACACGCAGACAACAGAAGAAGAAGAAAGCTAACCGTTTAAAGCTGCAAACTAACGAGCGCTGAAATGACACCGAATGAACTCTGACCCCTCCTCACACTGCCCCCTGCAGGCCACCAGTGTCTCTGCTGCTCAGATTTCACAGGTTAAACTGAAGCAGCAGCTGCGGTTTGAAACCTTTAAAATCAGGTTTTAGCTTTGCACACAGGCTCAGTTTTAGTCACAAATGTGAGTCAAAGAGTCGCCTCATCGAGTCGTGCAGCGCCTTTCAGTCACTACCCAAAGGTCATGACCTCAGGTGAGCGTAGGGACGTAGATGGAGCGGTACAGCTTCTGCTCTAAAACCTTCACGTTCAGCCCAGTGTGTCTGTCTGCAGTCCTGATCATCACAACATGAACTTCTTCCTGTTGACCTCTGCCTGCTGCTTTCAAACACACAACCACAAACCTGCGCTGCACGCACTTATGAACCAACACAACTGTGACTGAGGTTTTACAGAGAGCAGCAGCACAGAGCACGAACACTGGCAGGAGGATATGTGGAGTGTTGGGAGGGGAACACAAACACACACACTGTGGACTAACGGGAAAACAGGGTCAAGGGTCAGGTCCTGAGTCAGAGCTCAGGGTAAACTAACAGTTCCCTCTCATCATGTGATCGTCCTGAAAGCTGCAGTGAAAGGTTCAAACGGGCGGCTGAGGAAAGACTCAAATATGAGACGCTGATAAGGACTCTGGATGTGAGCTCGTCTCCTCTCAGATCCATCCTTCAGATAATATTTTAAGGCCGTGTGTCGGCCGTGCGCCTCCTCATCGCACTGACTGTGAACGGCGGGCTGGCTCGGGATGAAGAGGAGCAGAATCCGGGGAAAATCGGACTCCGTCACGCTGCCTTACGCTGTGAATGTAAAGAGGTCTGATGGAGCAGAGAAATCCTCCAACAACATCATTTTGTGAAGAAAAACAAGTCCTCTGTCAGCCTGTTGGCTTTGGCAGCAGCAGTGAGGGGGAAAAGCACTGACGGTGACTAAACTGCTCACAGAGCGCCTTTATTTTGGGTTTCTTCATATTTTAAATATTTGAAGCTTCGGCTCCTGCGTCAGCGGCCAATCAGCAGCCGGAGATTCTGGGACTGATCCCAGAAAAGACTCGGAGCGTCCGCGGTGGCAGAGCAGCGCAGGAAGTCAAACACGCTCAATGTTTCTTTATTTTCTGTCACGAAGTTCCCACAACAGGGACGGTGGATCCACGCCAAACATCCTCGACACATCAGAGCCCGAGGCCCGAGGTCAGGGCCAATCAAACACAGCGAGCACGGCTGATCTGAGGTCTGAGCTCCACAAAGGCCCAGAAAGAACCAGAAAGAGCAGAACTGCACCTCAGAGGAGGAGGAGGAGGAGGACGTTAAAGTTTCGGCTCAGGTGCAGCAGCTGCACAGCAAACCGAGCCCAGATGTGACTGCTCTGTGGATTCAGACCAGGAAGTGATACAGGATCATTAACAGAGGATTAAGGCTGAAAATAACTGTATAAAAAAGATGGACATAGTCTCCATGCTCTCACCAGGTCCAGTTCAGAGACTCCAGTTAGCTGAGGTGAAGCTAGCAGAGAGCTAGCAGCTACAGCCGCCTGCAGAAGACCTGCAGTTATTATGTGAGTCTGTGTGGAGCCTCCGGTGGTGGTTAGAGGAACTGCAGGCCTCAGAGGCTGATGTTTGGGATGCTTTGGTGAAATAAGGATGAGGAGATCTGCTGTAACTTCATTTGAATGATTCAGGAGACGCAGGGCGTGATGCTGAAGTTGTTTTTGTCACACAGCAGGAGAAACTCAGATGTCCTGGTTTCACTGAAGGCAGCAGGTCGACCCGCTCTGCTCTTCATGCAGGATTTGTACCTGTGAGTGTGCAGGTCTGTCAGGTGATGAGCGGAGCAGCTGCAGTGCATATTTGGAGGTTTTTCTCCTCAGGGCGTCTCACTCTGTGACCGCCGCTCCGTGAAAGGACTCAAACATCCCGACTTCCTAAAAAGGCTCCTGGAGGAGTTCCTGCGCTCGTTAATCCCGGCTGAGGTCGGCTGTAACTCTCTCAATAACACTGAATTATCTCAAAGATCCCGCCGATCTCTGAACGCCCACACGAAGCGTTACCCACAATCCCGCTGGCTTCAGGTGACCTTTGGCCCACGGCGGGTTTCATTAGAGACAGACGGCGGTGGCTTACTGTCGGCCGCGGCGCCCTGATCCTTTGAGTCTCAGAGAAACAGTCCTGTGATCGCAGGATTCCATCTTTAGACCTGCTGCCATCCACACCGAGCCTCAGACAGAGGCTTCAGCTGCTCCCAGATCAGCTTAAATATCACACAATAACTGCAACATGATTCATGCCAGAACTTTCTGCATCGTGTCCTCCAAAGCTGCACGAAGCTTCAGACGTCTGAGGAAACCTGTGAGTCGCTCCAAACCCAGGTTCATCCTGCAGTTACTTAGTGAATCAGAATCATTCACCTGTTTTTATATCTGTAAATCAGCTTAGTGTAACCCACAAAGGTGCTTCATTTACCTGCTTTACTTAAAAGGTTCATCTTCAGAGGGTCACAGAGAAACCATCAGACATGTCTGCACTGCAGACTCAACACTTTCATCATTTCCTGCATATTAAAACACAGATCTGAACTTTGGATGTTTGCAGTGTTGCAGGACCTCTGCAGCAGAAACAGTTTGATGATGAGGAAACTTAAAGTCTTCATGCTGAACAGCTCAGGTCCACCCACACCTGTATGTGCTGACAGGCGCTGGTGGACAGTGTTCACAGTCTGCTGATCCTCACAGGAACGATGCTCTGAGTCCCAGATGCACCTGCTTCCTGTCTCTCTGCGTTTCTATTGGTCGGATGAATGCGTGCCACTGACTGCAGTGCTCCACGGTCGGTGTGCTGATGCTGCAGTTTGTGTGACACAAACCAAAGACATGAATGTGTCTCTGGGTGTGCTGCTGTGAGGGACCTGAGGTCAGACGTCCTCCCTCTGCAGGGGGCGGAGCCTCGCTGGATTTCTCTGTGTTTGGGTCACGCTGCTGTTGGTCTGAGCTGCTGATTGTTTCTGTAAAATTCTCAGCTCATAATCATCGTTGTGTGTCTGACACGGCCTCCCTCCCCTCTGTGACATCATACAGAGCCACGAGCTGCGGGCTCACGGACACTGCTGCACGTGCACTGAGCTCTTTATTAGAAACATGAGCGTGCACGTGAACAGGAAACCATCAGAGATCAGATCTGTGAGCGTTTCCTCCCTCAGACCCTCAGACTGATGGACGCCCTCTGTCAGCGATGCAGCGCTTTGTGCTGAGTCATGATCTGCACTGCGGCCTCATTAATCAGCAGAGCCTGCTGAGCATGCTCAGAGAGGCTCAGAGAGTTCCTGCTCCAGAGTCACATCTATAAAAACAGAAGAAGAAGAAGGAAGGCGTGCACACTGATTGGCTCCAAGTATTAATTTAATACACTCATGTTGATGCTGATTGGACCGTCGCTCACCTGCGCCTCACTCTGTGTGTTTGGGCTCCTGTGATGATGACATCAGAGCAGAGCCATCCAATCTTCATCAGAGTGTTCGTCACAGTTTGGTGGCAGAAGAAGAAAAAGTGGAAATGTTTGCACTGATCATCAATAATCATCATCAGTCAGATGATGATTATTGATGATCAGCGATTCTGATCTGTTTCTGAGTGTCACAGAAACCACAGAAGAAGAGTGAGTGTGTGGAGCAGCGTCTTCATGAACAGCTTCGTGCTGAGTTTGGAGACAGCAGCACCAAACCAGGAGCTTCGTCTGCTGACAGGACTGAGCTGCATCGCAGGTACGACGGAGACGGATCGCCTTACAAGTCCATGTTCAGGGGGAAATAACCCAGTGCTCACGAGGCCGCCTTCACTGATCCTCCAGAATCCCCCAGAATCCTCCGACACAGAGGATCACCTGCCTCACCTTCAGGACACCTCCACAGAGACCCTCAGCAGGAGGAGGAGGAGCTGAACAAAACCGTCAGCATCATCTTAAAAGTGTAATTATGATCATAAAGTCATAGAAATAATCACAAAGTGACAGTAGTTACAGTTTCAGGGAGGCTGAAGGTCACGCCTGCTTTCTTCTTGGATCAGCATCACACTGTAAGCCGGGTCAGGAGCTGATGGACGGGCTCATGCAGCAGGATAATGCACTGTTATGGATTATTAAAGGTCCTGGAATATTAAAGCAGGAATATTAAAGGTCCTGGAATATTAAAGCAGGAATACTAAAGTTCCTGGAATATTAAAGGTCCTGGAATATTAAAGCAGGAATACTAAAGGTCCTGGAATACTAAAGGTCCTGGAATACCAAAGGACCTGGAATATCAAAGCAGGAATATTAAAGGTCCTGGAATATTAAAGGTCCTGGAATATTAAAGGTCCTGGAATATTAAAGCAGGAATACTAAAGGTCCTGGAATACCAAAGGACCTGGAATATCAAAGCAGGAATATTAAAGGTCCTGGAATATTAAAGGTCCTGGAATATTAAAGCAGGAATATTAAAGGTCCTGGAATATTCAAGCAGCAATATTAACGGTCCTGGAATATTAAAGCAGGAATATTAACGGTCCTGGAATATTAAAGGTCCTGGGATATTAAAGCAGGAATATTAAAGGTCCTGGAATATTAAAGCAGGAATATTAAAGGTCCTGGAATATTAAAGCAGGAATATTAAAGGCCCAGGAATATTAAAGGCCCAGGAATATTAAAGCAGGAATATTAAAGGTCCTGGAATATTAAAGGTCCTGGAATATTAAAGGTCCTGGAATATTAAAGGCCCTTGAATATTAAAGGTCCTTGAATATTAAAGGTCCTTGAATATTAAAGGTCCTGGAATATTAAAGGTCCTTGAATATTAAAGGTCCTTGAATATTAAAGGTCCTGGAATATTAAAGGTCCTGGAATATTAAAGGTCCTGGAATATTAAAGCAGGAATACTAAAGGTCCTGGAATATTAAAGCAGGAATACTAAAGGTCCTGGAATATTAAAGGTCCTGGAATACTAAAGGACCTGGAATATCAAAGCAGGAATATTAAAGGACCTGGAATATTAAAGCAGGAATATTAAAGGTCCTGGAATATTAAAGCAGGAATATTAAAGGTCCTGGAATATTAAAGGTCCTGGAATATTAAAGGTCCTGGAATATTAAAGGTCCTTGAATATTAAAGGTCCTGGAATATTAAAGGTCCTGGAATATTAAAGGTCCTGGAATATTAAAGCAGGAATATTAAAGGTCCTGGCTCTGGGGATAATGAGAGCTGGTTGGTCAGTTTTGTGGGTTCCTCAGGAGTTTCCTGAGAACTGAACACAAGCTTCAGAGTTCAGCTTTGGCCTCTGTGCTCTCTATGATGATGAGGATGGTCTCTGTGGGTGAATGCTGCCCTCTGCTGGCCATAATGCAGTCCTGCAGTCGGCCAAAGAAAAACTGGCAGAAGAAACTAAAAATCATTTTATTCAGCAAATGTTCAGGAATGACAGATTTCTGCTCTGTAAAAAATCTGGCTCTTTACCTACTTTTTACTTTTTTTTTTACTTTATTACATTTTTAGAGCACTTTAAACACAGTAACTGTAACAAAGTGCTGTACAGACAATACAATTATACAAAGGTCATTCCACAGTTTAGGAGCAGCAATACTGAAGGCTCCTCTGAGCTTAAGCTTTGACCCAGGTCCTCTCAGGTGTAGTTGGTCAGCTGACCTGGGTGATCGGGTCGGAGTGTAAGGGTCAGGTAGCTCAGAGAGGTAAAAAGGAGCAGAGCCATGTAGACATTTATAGACAAGTAAAAGGATCTTATATTGAATTCTACTGGCAGCCTGTAACTTTACCTGTAACTGTGTAACGGTAAAGCTTTTTATTGATCAATCAGATTATTGATCAGTTCTTCTTTCAGACAGCGTGAGGTTCCAGGCTGAAGCTCAGCTCGTTCCTCCGATCAGAGCGTCTCTCTGAGCTGACGGTTTAACGCTGAGAGCCTTTTCACTCTAAAACGTCTCAGCAGCTCTCAGCCTCGATCCGCGCAGCGACAGGAGCTGGAGATCGGCTGAGCCGTCCTGTCACAGGCTGACGTCAGGTCAGAGGTCATCCTGAAGGTCCTGACATTCTGAGATTTGTTAACACGTCGGATCGAATCAGACAGATAAACTGATTCAAAGTGTGTCTGTATTTGATGATGAATGCTCCTCTAGTTAAACAGCAGTAACATATAAATAATCTAGTTTTTATATTAAGAAACTTATTTTGAAAATGTTCCCTTTGTTTCTCAAAGACTCTTATTGTGACAGCCTGTCACCTGACATGAGCTTTAACGTATACTGAAGAGCAGCACTGCTGGTCTCACCTGAAGCTTACCTGTGACTGTTTACCTGTTTGTTTGTTTGTCTCCAGGCTCCTTCAACAGCAACCTGCGTCCTCCTGAAACCTTCTTCAAAGTCATCTTCTGGTTGGGATACTTCAACAGTTGCTTGAACCCCATCATCTACCCGTGCTACAGCCGAGAGTTCAAACAGGTAACAGGTGACACCTCAAGCTCCGCCTCCTCCTCCTCCTGCAGGTCTCGCTGACCCCCCCTCCTCCCTCTGCTTCCCGTCCTCAGGCCTTCATCCGGATCCTGCGCTGCCGCTGGAAGAGGAAGCGTCAGGGCTGGCAGGCGTACAACAACTACCGCGGCCATCAGGGCTCCAACAACTCGTCCTTCATGAACGGCAGCCAGCAGACGCTGTCCTCCATCAGCCCCAGCCCGCTCTGCGTCACCTCCAGGCTCCGCCCACCGCCGTGGCCCTCCTCCTCAGACAGAGACCTCCTCCCTGGATCGGCGGCGGGCCGTGGACGGCTGAGCCAGCGGCCTCCTAAAGATGCTGGGACTGGGCGGAGTCTGGGAGTGGGACGACGGGCATCGACGAACGGGGACGACGCCGTCTGAACCGCACAGGAAGCTGGAATGCTAGCTGCTGTCTCTAATGGCCACGCCCCCTACCTGCTGCTGACAGGAAGTGGTTTGAAAAGCACTTGAACAAACGCACAAGACGCTCTGTCCATCCAGGTGTGATGACTGTACCTGAGAAACGGGGCGGGGCTCTTCACCTGCTACAGACAAACACGGCATCAGTTAGCATCCACGACGCTCAGCGAAAATCAACAGCACAAAACCTTTAATGTGAAAATCTGAAGATCCCGTTTCCTTTTATTAGGAAACGTTCAAGAAAACAAATCCAAATTTATCCTGAAAAAAAAACCCATAAAAATTATTTATATTGGAAAAAAGCACAAAAGTAAAAAAGTAAACAGTTTATTGATTCACTTCTTCTTCTTCTGGGTTTATTGCCGCTCATAAACCAGCTTAAAGATTAATTACGCCACCTACTGGACTGGACTGAGAATCAGACGTTAACAACAAAACTCAAATATGAAAATTGTTTCTTAAAAAGATCCTGAGACTTCTCTGAACATCATTCTGTCTCACATTTTATGGTTTGTCTTATTATTTTTGTGTTTGTTTTGTTTCATATTTTTTTAAAGACGATTATTTTGAAATTCTTTTCGTTGGCAGCAGCATGTGCTCAGTGAAACAGGACAGCACCCCTTAAACTCTTATTGTGAAAAACTGCAGCTTTTATTTCAGCTGCTGCTGCTTTTTTTTTTTTACAGAGACTCATTAATTTAATTATCAGTGTGGTTTGTGTAATTCAAATTTTTACAGAACAAACACAAACCGCACTTTCAGAAAACAACTGTTTCTTAATAATTAAAAAAAAGATTTTTAATCACAAATTAAGTGTGCAATTTTCACACATTTCTCTGTGTTTGTGCCACTAATTTTATTTACTTTATTTATATTTCCATATTTCTGTGGTTGTAATAAAATGACCTCACTGTAAATTAAAATCATTCATCAAATAAATAAATACTTTTGTTGGTCAATAATTCTGAATTACTTTGTGTTCGTTGATCCGTTTCTTTCAGATTTGGAACAGGTTTTCATGAACGCACCGGATAGATCACGTCAGCCTTCAGGCCACAGCACATGCGCAGTCTGAGTCACTACAAAGCAGCCAATTGCGTGTGGGGGACAGCACAGTGACATTTGCATGAGGCAGCTTTCTTCAGGAAGATCTAAACTCGACGTTGATTGGTTAAACCAACGAACGTTATTTTAAAAATGTAGGAAGCGCCGAGAGGCGGGAAAAAAACAGGATTAATAAAATATTTAAAAATAAAAACGGGTGTGAAGTGAACATGATGAAACAGAGCGGCTTCACGGGGAGTGCGCATGCTCAGAAAACCAGCCCAAACAGGAAGCAGAGAAGACTGAGGCTGAAAGAAAATACAATAAAAATCTAAAGATATCTGAATAAAATGCCCAACGACGTCCTTCCATTGATTAATGCTTCAGTCTTAATTATTATTTCTCTCGTGTTCATCACAGTCTGAGCTGAGGCGCTGCACAGATTACAGGCTGAACTCAGAGCTGCAGCTTCTGGAAACATTAAAACTTTCATTCATACATGCTAAACACAATTTACTGACCTCAGACCAGTTTACATCTGCTCTGGGCTGCATGCCTAAGTGTCCTTGGGCAAGATACTGAACCTCCAGTTGCTCTCTGACACAAGCGCTGGAGTGTGAATGTGTGTGAATGTCAGACAATAAAAGCACTGAGCTTAGTCACAAATGAAGTGCTTGTGTGAATGTGTGAATGCAGACGTGTTGTATTAGCTCAGAGCAGAAAAGCGTTATATAAGAACAAGTTTAAACATGCAGTCAGTCACAAGTCTGCAAATCATGCTCCAGTTTAAAGATTAATGGCTGAGCACAGGTCAGAGGTCAGATATCTGTCTCGTATTAGACTCTGAGCAGAGCGAGGCTGAAAATGTAAACTCGTCGATATGATGATGAAGTTAAAGTTGTGGAGGTGAAGCCCAGCAGGCTGCTCCACAGCACTGCGGAAATTAAACATGCTGAATCATTTTATTCCACTCACTCAGGAGAACCTGAGAGCTGCTAAAGCAGACTCAGTCAGCAGCATCATTCATGTGTGTGTTTGTGGTGTTTTACTGTAGTGTGTGTCCTCTGAGGTGTTGTCTGTGTACACATTGCTGTGTTTTGTGTATTTATTGTGTGTGATTAATGCTCTCTGCAGACCAGCTCAGGCTGTGAATACTGTGGTGTGTCGCCTTCTTACAGAAGCCTCAATACGAAAAGAAAAAACGTACCCTTTCCTGATTGGACGAGTACACTTACGCTCAGCCTGGCCAATGAGCGAGCAGCTGGTGATTACATAAACACGGACGTCTCAGCAGAAGCACTATTCTCCGGCAATCGCAGAACGATGTCAGGACGCGGTAAAAGTGGAAAAACCAGAGCCAAGGCAAAGAGCCGCTCCTCCCGAGCCGGACTGCAGTTCCCGGTGGGCCGTGTCCACAGGCTGCTGAGGAAGGGGAACTACGCGGAGCGTGTGGGAGCCGGAGCCCCGGTGTACCTGGCGGCTGTGCTCGAATACCTGACCGCTGAGATCCTGGAGCTGGCTGGAAACGCTGCTCGGGACAACAAGAAGACCAGGATCATCCCCCGCCACCTGCAGCTGGCCGTGCGCAACGACGAGGAGCTCAACAAGCTGCTGGGCCGAGTGACCATCGCTCAGGGCGGTGTGCTGCCCAACATCCAGGCGGTGCTGCTGCCCAAGAAGACCGAGAAGGCCAAATAAGGCTCCCGAAGAAGCTCCAGCAGATTAAACGGCTCTTTTAAGAGCCACACACTTCACTGCAGAGCCGTGTTCCTCTTTATAGGTCGCTGTATTCAATTCTGTTTGTAAATGTAATCACTGTATCATCACACGCTTCTTGAGGCCTCTGGAAGGTATCAAAGAATTTAAAGAATTAATTTGATAGTAAATTTCGTAATAAATTTACTATTTGTTTTTGCACCTAAAATATTCTTACAGTTAAAGTGGCGCAGCACAATCTGTGTATATTTGTATACATGTTTCTTTGTGGGGCTCCCCAATGCAATCTGCCGATCTGTCGTGATTTACAGGGGGGAAAAGCCGGGGGTTTAACGATGGTGAATAAAACAGAGTTCAGGCTGCAGATGCATGCAGGACCTAAACTGTACCACAGTATGGAGCGGGTTGGGCGGGGAAATGGATTGTAAAGGTTTCAGCTATAAGGAAATGAATAAGTTAAAGGACCTGTTGCTCCGTGAGGATGTTTGTGGCTCTTAAAAGAGCCGTTGTGTTTTAACACTTATCTCAGGTCAGTTTAAGCCCTCTCTCCGCGGATGCGGCGGGCCAGCTGGATGTCTTTGGGCATGATGGTGACCCTCTTGGCGTGGATGGCGCACAGGTTGGTGTCCTCGAACAGGCCGACCAGGTAAGCCTCGCTGGCCTCCTGCAGAGCCATGACGGCGGAGCTCTGGAAGCGCAGGTCGGTCTTGAAGTCCTGAGCGATCT
>JASGAU010410743.1:0-11814 GCA_030220045.1 Australoheros facetus | reverse complement strand
CTTCGTATGTTGGAACACTGAGCCACAAGTTGTTTCGCCGTCAGTGTGGCTGTTGGGTTTCGAAGAATCCATAGGTCCCACATCCTCTTCATGTAACCCCATGTTATATATATATATATATATATATATATATATATATATAAGCACATAATATAATTCAGACTTAGGATGCATCATTTTCTTGTACTTAAACTCTGCCATATAGCTTCATGAGGCTTTTATTTTGGTAGTTTTAGCTTGAGAAGTTGCTTTGCTTACTTTTGCCAATTTGACACTACCTGTACAGGAACAGGTTGACAGTCTTCAAAGGTAAGAAAGCTTAAGTTGTTTCTAAACAGCCACCTGAGAAATAAATCTGAACTCAAAAGTGAAACATAGTAAAGTAGTTTATCAGATGGCTTCGTCTCTCAGTGCCTCTCCCTGGGTTATTGTCTCTGACCTGCTGACTGTTGCTCAGTTGTGGTAACTTACCTTCCTGCCCTGCGCTGTCAATCTGTGTGTTTCAGCCATGTTAACCTGAAGGGAACAAAACAGCAAAGGAATGAGCTGCAGATCCAGTTTGGCTGCCTCTCTATGAACTGTGACGCAAAGCTTACACACACACACACACACACACACACACACACACACACACAAAACTTTCATAATCAGCTGCCCTGCATGCCTTTCTCTTTCTAGTCAACAACAATCGAGCTCATTGTGAGATTACAGCTGCAGGCAAACCTAAATGAACTAAGACCACATCAATCTGGAGAAATTTTCTTCTACTTTTCTTCTTATTTACTTCAGTTTGTCATGCTCATATTTTTCATATTGCCAAGAATTCTGATCAATAAATGTGTGTAAAAGAATGCACTCCATATAATCCACACACATAAATCACAAACTGTAGCTTTGATATGTTTTCCTAAGAACCACTTCAAGACTTGCATGACACCTACAAACTGTTTATTTAGCTGGAGTGAGGTTAGCTGGGATTGAGCTAACAGACGCACGTGTGTGGAGAGTTTGGGTGTCTGAACTCCACAAGGCTCCAAACTACACAAAGACTTCAAGAAACATCTTTCGACGAAGGCAGGAGACTGAAGGATCCACACCCTGTACACGATCAATCCAGGAATGAGCTGCAGCTATGGGGTGGTGGGCAACTAGTCGTCATCTCAGTAAAGAATGTGAGGAACTGCTGTGAATAAGAGCTGAGCCTTGGGCACCAAGAACCAGAAGTCGCTTTGCAACCCACTTACATTCTCCAGCTTGGCAGCGTCAGTGACACAGGACAGGTGTCACACCGGCACTCAGATGTCTGCAGACCTCTCAGCAAAGAACCAAAGAGAAGAGGGTGAAAGAAAAAGAACAGAAAGCGGGCAGCCAACTTCTCTTAGGTTTATGGATTGGAGACACTGTAAATCACTGCATGGGGCCACCTTCTCCCCTCTTTGCGGCCCATCTGAATTTTCTGCCTCGGCAACCAGAGGAAATTGCTACACAAAGAACTTTTAACCCCAACATAACACCTGAGACCCCTTCGAGCCGACCCGCAGGTGTCAGGTGTCTCTGGAGTTTTGCACTGATTGGTGTTGGTTTCCGCTGGGGCCCACACCAACGGGCTGCTGTTCCTTGCTGAGCCGAGTCTGACACCATGCTCTCCGGGGGACTGTCTCCCTTTCTGGCTTCAGTTTCTGGCTCTCTGTTTGGCCTCAGGATGGAGTTTTGGAGGACACACTACCAGCAAACCAGACAATGTTGGTTCACGGTTAGTGATTATAGGTTGTGGAACATCTGCACTGGACACTAAATCTCCTGGTAGACCTTGGTATATTATTATTGCTGAATCTGACTCTTTTCTTTCCAGTTGTTTAAATGTAACTAACGGAGTTCCACCGGCTCCTGTCTTGGGACCTACATTATTTGCTATTTATGTCAATGGTGTGGGACAAAGTCTAAATGCTCTGCTCGTACCATCGACATGGTTTTCGAACAGTTACAGTTAGCATTTAGCTGTATTTAGTCACAGCTGTTTCAGCTCAGGTTGGTTTTAAACGCAGAGAAAACCAAGGTCATGTTGTTTTCAAACAGAAAGAGGGTGCCAGCAGTACTTCCCTCTCTTGTATCATTTCAAGGTTATTGAAACCGTGGCCTCATATAAATACTTAGGTATTGACCACCTGTTAAAGGCTGAAACTGGGGTTCTTTTTCAGAAACAGATCATGTTTCTCTGTTACTGCAAGGAGAAGACATGTTGCTGCCACCTTTTTTTTACCCTCCTGGACTACAGTGACTCATTCTCTCCATCTGTTGGACTCTGTTTATCATCGGGCACCAAGATTTATAACTGTCTGTAAACCCCGTACACACCACTGTACCTTATATTCACTAGTCAGCTGGTCCTGATTGGCCTCACGCAGGATGGTTTATTGGTATCATTTTATCTATAAAACTATTTTTGGTTTAGTCCCTTCTTACTTATCAGACATGTTATGTAAGCAGATTAGTCACAGTCTGCGATCTCTGGACTTTATTACATTTGTTGTTCCATCAGTTCGTACAGAGCTTGGATAAAAAGCTTTTTCCTTTTCTGCTCCGTCTTCATGGAACACACTACAGAAGGATTTGCAGCTCTTTTAATTTTTGCTCGTTGACTTTAAAATACTTAGAAACAAGTTTGTGAAATCATCACTGGGAACTTGTTCTGTGTTAACTATTTATTCACTATTTTATTGTTGTAAACGTATTATGTTGGTTTAATCTCTCTTGCAAATGAGACACTAAGTTTAGTGGGACTACCTGTATAAATAAAGGTTAAATTAAATTTAAAAAAACCTTCATGTCTGATGATAAAGTGCAGACATCATGGGGTCAATGGGAAAAGACCGAATTTGCTAGATGATGTGCTCTGTCAGCTCTCCACTAAACGTTTGTATTACCTGATGGAGTTCTTAAACCAGGTAATCAAACTTGATTTGTGTTGCATTTTCCATACTCATTAATGCAATGTAAATATGGAGAGTAAACAACTCAAGTGCACAGAAGAAATCACTATAAAAAGGAAAATAATAAAACTAGGAAGATGCAGGATCCATAAAAGCCAGGCTATAAATCTGTTAGTCCATCTCTCACTACTTGACTGATTTCCCGATCCTTTTTCTTTCCAACTGAGAGCACAAATCTTGGGGGAAAAAAGTGACAAATACAGAAAAAAAGGAGGAAATATCAACTACTTTTCAAGAAAAATTAATTTTTGAAGCTGTACAGTAGAACTGAGTCAAAACAAATGATAAGAACAGAACCATCACACTTATTGGTTGTATTTTAATGGTTACTGGCTTTAGGTACACAATAGAATACATTCAGTGTTGGTGCCTCAGTTGAGATATGATGACATAAAGAACAGAAATAATCCATAAATACTCACCGTGTCTGCAGCTGAGCTGTGGAGCTTCTCCTGGAAATTATTCTTGTGGGTCTGTGGTCATGACATTTCATTTCTAATGTGATTTGGAGAACACTGAAAAGCTTCTTGTTGTAACTTTCCAATTCATTTTCTGTGGAATCGAAGAATGGGAGGAAACAGGGGGGCGTGCAGCCAAAGGAAAGGGCCGAGCTGCAGGAAAAGGGAAATGCAGGCAGCAGCAGAACAAGAGCGCCGTGTGTAGTGTTAATGTGTTTCTATGTGCTGAGCAGCACTGACAGCAGATCATCACTATCATTAAAGCATCTGTCAGTGTGTATTAAACTGCTTACAGTTTATTCTGAGTTGACTAAACAAACACTCATCAGTGAGTATGGATTCTGGTTTGTTGTAATGACAGATTTGTACAGCAGTTTATGAGAGCTGCAAATTATTGCATTCTGTGTTTATTTACATTTTTCCAACTTTGTGGATTTGGAGATGTACAACAAGCAGAAGCAAAATCAAAAGAGAACAATGACTGCAAAAAAAAAAACACACAAAGCAGCTGCAAAGACACACAAAGAAGCTCTAAACAGCAAAACGAGAGAGAGGACAGCTTTAAAGAAATACAGACTCATGACAGACACCAGCAGTGACTGCAAAGAACAGCAAAAGAAGAAGAAACAGCCTTTATTGTCCCACAGAGGGGAAATTTGGGTGTAACAGCAGCCGCAGTTATTATAAATATAAATATAATAATTTATGCTATTAAGAAAAAGAATATATATATATATATATATATATATATATATATATAAACAACAAACAAGATTAACCTTAATAACAAAACTCTGAGACAAAGGCATACAAACTAAAGGCCGAGCAGAAAGACTCAAACCACACATACAGAATGGATGCAGCAGAATTTCAGACCTCTTTAAAGAGACAGAATGATGAAAATGTTTACAAATTATTAAAATTAGTGCAGAGACACAAAACTACTGATAGAGAGACAAAAATAAGATTCAGCATTGGAGGACACAGCCAGTAAGACAGTCAGCATACAGGTTCATGCCTGACTTCCTAGAAAGGTGCTATATAAATAAATTTTACTTCCTTCCTTCATGCTTGTACAGTTTTAGCGTTGTTACAGCCAACAGTAACCGCTGAGTTATGAATTAAAGACAACTTCTGCTGCTATCTCTCGCCCATCCTTTCATCATGATGACGGACGCTGTCATATCAAGATTAACGGGGAAAGCCTTAAATTAAAATCTCACAAAAGTGCCTCTTTTTTTCCTCCCATGTCCCTTGCAGGTCTCTGTGAAAANCACAAGCACACCCAGTTAATGCCATGTTCTCCCAGCACTCTTCTCAATAACACAACACAACAAATAATCATGATATTCGCTCATAACATGTGTTCCTCAAACAATGCAAAGATGCTTCAGATCATTGAGGTGTGCACATACTGTATGTGTAATTAAAAGCATTGCACTTCTCCAGGAGAGGGCGCTATAATTGAAGCTTTGAGTAATGAACCCATTTTGGAAACAAGTGGTTCTTAAAAGCTTTATCCGCCCATCACTAGCCCAAGGTTCAGTAGTTTGTCCAAGGAATCCTGCTTGGGTAGAAACGTGGAGTAGGAGCCAAGGATCATCCACCTTCTGATTGGCAGGAAACTCCCTCTACCACCTGAACCAGAGAGATGTTAACATTCATCCCTTTTTCTCTGCTTGGAAAATTAAATTATTTCTGGTCTACCTTATAAAGTTTGGGTAATTATTTTGTCACCTGTGTCACAAAGTAAAGTACACTACAGTAATAATCAAATAATTTATAATAGAATACATATCTGGAAACAAATTACAAAACATTTTAAGCTTTAAGTCATTTTTATTATGAACAGCAGCAAACCACCCTTTGCTCTTTCCAACTCAAACTGAGACCGAGTCGGAAAAATCTGGGTCTGAAAGTTGGGAATGGGTGAGACAGACTGAACTCTGACATCAGAGGTCACTGCTGGGTCATCAAATACAACAGGACTCACTGACCCTTTAAACAGTTTATTATAAATAAATAGAGATACAGTGACAGTAAAGCAAAAATGAAGTGCCATGTTGAACAAGCTTTTTAAAGGTCTCACAAAAAGTTTGAAAACATAAAAATAAAATTAACACGCAACATATAAAATTACAAAAACACAAATAACTTTTAAGCAAAGTGTAACAAGTATAAAATTATTTTTAAAAGAACTGGTCTGAAAATATTTGAACAAGTAGTCCAACATAGAGTACATTAATATAAAAAACACTCAAAAATAGTAATACTTCAGAGAAAGATGAACACTGTAGAATAAAGTAAAGATGTAAAAAGCCATGCCCACTCATGAAAAACCCCAGAAACCTCTCTGTGGTGAAAACAGCAGGAGAGAAAATGTTTCAGTTTAGCTGCATCGATGAAATTTCCCTCAAATCTAATTTACAGTACAGTGATCATGTAAAATCCTGCTGCACCCACATGAGCCTGAAACACTAAAACATTCATTTAGAAATCCTGAATGTCAACAAAAGGACAGATAATGAAATTCATAATGAAACATGTCTGATAACAGACAGGCTCTAAGTGCTTTTACTGTGTTCATTCTTTAATAACATCTCAGCAGATGAATCTGAGGTCTACTCATCCCTATGAGCTAAACCAGCTTTCCCAGTGGGAATGAGAGCGACGCTCCCAGAGACAGACCCAGAACCAGGAAGAAGGTCATCAAAGAGCCAGCTGTCTCGCAGTCCTTAGACTGCACCAACCTGAAGCAGAGACAAACACACAGTTACAGCAGTGTCCACCACACAGCCAACACTAAACACAGGTCACATCTGCATCAGCACATCAGTGCTGAAGTGCCAGAGTCGCCCTGTGGTCTCTGTCCATCTTTAGTTTACTTTGTTTTATTCTGAAGGTTAGCTCCTCATGTGGCTTTTCTGCCTCCCTCTTTTCTCTTTCTTCCTACATGTCAGGACATTCTTCCTGTTCGAACCACGGGACTTTCACACCCACCCCGCCTGGGGCATGTTCAGTCAGAAAATTGTTCTGAGTTTCTTTGTTTTCCTTCACTAAAGTTTGTGGGTTGAGTGACATGTTTCCCAGGAATGCTGTGCGTTGGGCTCTGAGGCGTGTGTCAGCGGGTGCAGTGTTCTCAGTCGGTGGTAACGTGCATATAAACCCTGCCACCCATAAAGGCAGTCTGCAGCTTGGGCAGTGCTTGCCACGCTCGGTTACCTCTGCTGAAATAAATCCTGTGCTACATTTTATGTGCAGCTCAAAAATGTGTAAACATGTGGGAGCTGTGATTGGCTTCTCGTGCCTTTAATTCTTGAGTTTGTTAAAGTGAAGTAAGGACTCTAAGTTTTCGCCTCCTTTCAGGTACAAACATTTAACTTTAAATGGAATCAGATGAAACTGTGATGTGAATCTTTGTGTCAGATTTGCCTCATTGTGACCAAGTTGTGGAACGCTCCATGTGTTAGAACACAAACTGAGGTTGATCATTGCATTGGTGTCTGTTGAATACTCACTGTGGAGCATAGGCCATGCAGAGGCTCGCCAGGTATCCATTAGAGAAGGAGAATAGAGCCATGATGACCACAAAGGCGCAGTCATGATGGAAGAGGGCGATTTTAGAGTCCTGGATGTTACATAACATGAGCAGAGGGATGAAGACCAGGCGGGAAAACACAGCAACAGGAAGCCAGAGACTCTTCTTTGATGGCTGTACAAACATTCAGAAATCATTAAGAAGACTGCAACTGCAACTTCAGTCAGATTTAGTGTAACAAAATGATTCAGTGAGTGATTTGATCTATTAATTCAATTCAGTTTTATTTATACAGCACCAAATCACAACAAACAGTCGCCTCAAGGTGCTTTTTAACTGTTCAACTGTCCATTTTCTTCCACTCTGCGGGGCCAGGTCGTGGTGGCAGCAGCCTAAGCAGAGAAGCCCAGACCTCCCTCTCCCCAGTCACCCGCACCTCCTTTCAATGTGGAGGAGCAGCAGCTCTACTTTGAGCACCTCCCAAATGGCTGCGCTCTTCACCATATCTCTAAACGAGAGGCCAGCCACCCTTCGGTGGAAGCTCATTTCTGCCGCTTATATTCGCGATCTTGTTCTTTCGGTCACTACCCAAAGCTCGTGACCATAGGTGAGGGTGGGGAAGAAGACTGACCAGTAAACCGACAGCTTCACTTTCACACTCAGCTCCCCCTTCACCACGACAGACTGGTGCAGTATCCGCATCACTGCAGATGCAGCCCCGCTCCCTCACTCGTGAACAAGACCCCGAATTACTTAAACTCCTCCACCTGGGGCAGGAACTCGTCCCTGAGGGTGCTCTACCCTTTTCCGGCTGAGGACCATGGCCTCAGACTTAGAGGTGCTGATTCGCTTTTTAACTGATCCAGTAAACTGCAACATTTATCCTTGTTAAACTACCCTAAAACTAAGTAAATTTTAATGATTTTTAACAATCAAATTTCTATTCATTGAATTTCCTGGGCAGTTAAGCATATCAGGAAAGGGCATTTTTCACAGGATTTCCATGAGCTGGAAAAAGCACCTCCAATCCTCTAGAAACAATATCCCATTGGTAGGCTGAGTTCTATGTTAAAAGCATGTGAGTTTGTGGAGGGTGGGCTGCAGACTCACCCACTGGATGAGGTATGGGGTGGTGCGGCCGGCCAAGTCCATGATGTTGAAAACAATGAAACAGCAAACACAGGTGAACGCTTTGTCTGTTAGAAACAGAGAGCAGAGGTGGGACTATGAAGGATTCATTGGTAAGACAAGTATGTTGACCTAAAGTTTTCTGTGCCACTCTCTTTTAGCCTGGTTGGATCATCATGGTGACTTGTGCTGAACATATAACCTGATCTGGAGCAGTAAAATGTGTATGTCACAGCCTGTCTTAGGATATTACAACGGTGTCTCACCCCAGTCAGGGTAGTTCACGTAGACTGTCTTAACACGCACAGTGATGACAGGAAACACTGACAGGGTGACGGCAAAGACACACGTCACACACAGAGCCATCAGCCAGATCTGAGAAACACAGGAAGGTGTTAGTCAGTGATCCCAACAACAAGCTGTTTGGTAAGATTATAGCAGAGCCTAATGCATGAAGACAAACTCCAGAAATGCACAGAACCAAAGAGAATGTTGCTTCTCTAAGGTTAGCAAAAGATTGTCAGCTGTTTGAAAAACCAAACACCAACAAAAGAAAACTAATGTTCACCTTCTTAAAGACAGCCAGGACCGAGGAACGCTCCGCGCTCTCCTCGAGCTTGTCAATCCTCCCGTTGGCCTCGAGGTCTTTTTTATTTTTTTCTTTAAAAGAAAAGAAGAAAAAAGGATCAGTTGAAACCCTCACTGACACTGAACTTAGGTCAGCAAAATATACATAATGCTGAATAAAATTATAAGAACCAACCTGTGCTGCCAAGGAGTTCCTTCTCCACTTTATCAGACTGACGTCTGTTCAGATAGAAATCAGCAAATGTCTGCAGGGAGTCAGATTGTAATGTGTCAGTGTTCTTCCACTGAGGTGATGCATATGCATCAAAGACATTTTTATTCAGTGTTCCAGATGAATAAAAACATAACTCATCCTTATAAATGAAGTTACTTTGTTCCTGTTTTTAGTTTACATTTGACGTAAGCTAAAAATCAGGCTTCCCAGAGTATGAAGATTTAGTCCACTGCAATCGTTTTTATGGCCTTTTGTGAAAGCGATTTTGTGTGTCTGACAGTGTGCAGCCTTCTCACCAGGTGTGGCAGCAGCAGGTAGCATAGAAGAGTCCCCAGAGTGGCCACACATGGTGTGATGAAGTATCCCAACGCAGCTGAGCTTTCATCTGGTTTACCTGCAGGCAAACAGCTTCCTTTACACCCCCACACTCCACTATAGGTCATTAATACATATATAACCACAACTGGTTACAAATTTTAAAAAAAGATAAGGAAAAGCACAAAACAAGAGTAAACATCAGAGTGGAAGTCCATCGCTGTCGACAGCTCGTGGAGAGTAAAGGCATGAATTAAACTGCTGGGATGCTGAACTGGAAAGTTTATTCTGGACTGGTAAGATATAATCAGTTAATGCTAATGTAGCCATGTAAAAAAAACAGCTTACAATAGGAGATTTCTGTCTAATATTTCGACTCAGGATCGAACTATAACCAAAGGTCCAAAACATTTTAACACAGTTGTTGTCAGCACAGGTGCTTTTAGGAGGATCAGTACTTACCTAAAATAGAGACGAGCATGGCGAAGGCAGCAAAGATTCCAGCCAGGCCCTGACCGCTCATGAACAAAGTGCTGTAGCGAGAAGGAAACAGGCCGACCATCCCAAACAGACTGCCCTGCAGCACTGCACTGAACACTGTGCATGCACAAACACATTAGTTGCATTGTGATTAGGACTCTGTGTAAGTGTTTCATGCTAGTGAATGTAAACAATGGTATAACTTGGTGAATGTTGAATTTAATGCTCCAGGCTGTGAACGTTTGTGAATCAGATACAAAAAGATGTTGGCATGGAGAATATCAGAGTGATCATGTGACTCATCTGAGTAAACTTACTGTTAATGAACCAGATGGTTGCCATAGTAACGGAAAAGAAGTTGTCCGGCTCCATGGGCACCTGGACCAGAGCAGCAGTGAGAGCGAAGAGGAAGAAGATGCCGACGAGGCTGAAGGGCACGCGGATGCGCTCCCTCACCCTGCAGAGAGACACGGCTCCATTACCATCAGCCAACAGTGGAGACGGTCTTTATTTTTCAGTTAAACCGGCTCCTGTGTAATTATGGTCTGTATGCGAGGGTTCACCAGGTTAAAACTAACTGAAAGTTGCAGAAGTCTTAATGGCACACTGTGACAAAGTAAAACGACAAATCTGAAACACTCTGACGGCTCAGCTCTGTCTTTTGTTGTTGTGACTCAAACCTTAAAGTTGAACCTTTGAGGACTCACCACTGATGCAGGAAGGAGTTGAGCAGGGTGAACAGCAGCAGGGGCAGCTGGGAGAGCAAAGCCATCCAGCTGTCATAGTTGTAGCTTTTGGATGAAGTGCCTGACGTGCCATTTGAGATGATGTTCTGTGTGAGGCGTCCGTTGAAATACTTAAAGAAGAAGAAGAATATTTAGTGTGCAATGACAGACTGCTGTGATAGTATTAAAAAAAAAACAACAACAACAAAGAACATGAGCCATTTGAGCCCCTCTAAAAAATGATACAATTTTTCTTTACTTACTCAATAAATAAATGTATGTAGGTAGGTGTGTAACTTTTAGAGACAGAGACTTTGTTGTCATGAAAGTGTGATGAAGATGATAAAGATGAAACCTGAGAGGCCGTGATGAAAAAGTTCCAGGGAAGCAGCGTTCCCAGCCCGAGCACAAAGATAATGAGGGCCACGGCCTGACCGCTGTGAAACCAAAACACAAGTGGGTTAAAGCAGGAAGATTTCTTTATATGTGCGCGTGTCAGGACATCAGACTCACCGATCGGTGGGTGCACTCTTTTCATTCGACATCCTGCTGGTTCTGTGACGTCTCTGTGGATGTCAACACACGATTCTTAATAATAACATCTCAAACGATGCGTTTCCAGCACATGTGCTGATTGAATACGTAAAATAATTATAAAAGAATTTTCAGACTCTAGTGCATTGACAGTTTTCATGTTCATAGATCTGTTTGAGGGCGCAGAGCTGCACACTGACCTGAAAATCATTCCCAGTATTTTTAAATCTGCCTGTGCCGACTCACCAATCAAAGGAAAAACTGCTCTCATCAGTGAAAACCCCAGCTCTGAGCCCTAACCCTGTGGTTTAGAGACAATCCAAGCTCCAGTGTATCCTCTGCTAAAGGCAGCAATAAAGGAAGCATTGAAGCTCCTTTCCTTAGTATTTGGAGAATAGGAACAACTCTTATTTTGGTACCACGCAGATATTTCTGGGTCACTTCTCTCAGTTAGGAAACTTCCTAAGAGAAATGGACTATTGGAGCACACTCTTGTGTTGTTTATTTATTTTGAATACAATTTGAACAAGGAACAAAGTACAAAAGAAAGTTGTTTCCTTACTAGCACAAAGTTCGCATGAAATAAATACAATAACTTTTCAGAGCGTGACCACAGAAAGAAGAAAACTGGATCAGAAGAAAGTCTGATACTGGCAGTATAGTTGTGAGTGAGAAGTGAGAAAATGTGTTTTCTACATCTACACTGTCTTTCGCTATGGCAGGCCATTTTAACATAAAATCCGGTTCACCACACTTACATTCCAGATATCTGAAATTGATTTATGACTAGACGTATTAGTAAATTGAGATATCTCTAATTATGTTTTGACTAGACAAAATACCT
>JASGAU010410740.1:0-10199 GCA_030220045.1 Australoheros facetus | reverse complement strand
ATATATATATATATATACACACGCAGAAAGTAATGTACACAATTGTGTAAGCGGTGACCGAAAGGGTTAAATATATATCTGTTATGTCTTTATCTAGAGCCAGATAATGCAGTGCAGCTGCTGGAGTATTTATATATTTGCAGTATCACCAACTGGATATCTGGAACAAAAATGTTTCAGCACTATTAATTATGTTACTGCTAGTGCAAACCAGAGATTTCATCCTGCTGCAGCTTCACATTGAAAGTACTTAACAGGAGATGACACTTGTCACTATCATAAAAAAAATGCGTCCATAAAACAAGAGATTATTGACAAAATAGCTATTCCCTACAATGAAAGGAGGAGTGAGCAGAACTAAGCAGATAGATGAGGAGCTGCAGGCAATAGGGTGTTAATCTTCAATTTTTCAGTAGCGTAACTAACTTTCACTTTTCATAGTGCCATACTGTTGATGTGTGCAGCATAAAATTGGATCTTTTTTTTTCTTGTGCTCACCGCAGAACTGAGATGGATAAGTTAGTGCTGTTAAAACTGGTTCTACAAGCTACTAAATCATGGGGTGTACTTAGTTTTTTACAGACTGCTTCTACAGTTTGGCTTAGCTTTTGTTGAACGAGACAGTGTAATATGTCATGTTTTGTTAATCTGAGGGTATATTTACCTCATTTTAGAACCTGCAAAGTAACAGATTATTTTTTTGTTTTGTTTTATTATTATTATTATTATTATTATTATTATTATTATTATTATTATTATACTAGAACTGGAAGAGGGTGTACTTTCTTTTTCACATGACTGTACGCACTACCAGCCATCAGATATCCAGATGGAATATTAAACTGGCCATAAGAGGTGATTGATGCCTCTAATGTTAAGAAAGGAAAACTCCTCCTTGACAAAATGCCTGGATGGTTCTGCCCAGTACTCTGGGACTCTACTAGAAACAAAAAGTCACATGGTGAATATTAGTGAGTGTTATGCCTGCAGTCCAGGATGAAACAAGGAGCATCCATGGAAACATCATGGATATCTGAGATGAAATGTTAGAAGCATGCCTCAAACAGTACAAGACAGAGGGTGATGACGAAGAAGAGGAAAAAATATTGTGGAGGACTAAGCCCCTTCATGGGGTGGATCATCAACAGATAAGGGAAGTAGCTGACATCTAGAATTTCTCCTAGTGTCTGGAAAACTGCGCCCTGAAGGAAAGCACAAAGGCTTTGAGGCAGCGAAAGAATGGGCCCCAAGTAAAAGATGAATAGAGAGATGAATTCTAGCACAGCAGACAGGACCCAAGATGCAGGTTGTGCAAAGATCCTCCTGAGACAGTCCAGCACATAGCAGGAGTAAGTAAGATGAAAGCTTGGAGAGCATACACTGAAAATCATACCCAAGTACCGGGATAGCCTCCAAGTCCTGATGCAAGGCAACTTCAAAAGTGGCTGAAAACAGCAAGTCCTATGGGACTTAAAGTTCCAGACAGATGAACAGCTAATGGCCAAACAACCAGAAATAGTGGTGACTGGCAAGAAGCAGAAGACAGTTGTGATAGATGTGCCAATCCTAACTCAGGCACTGGTATACATACACACATACACGACCATCTCACAGTGCCATCCTCACAACAGGGCACTCCACATGTCCCCATGGCTATGGAACAGATTTAATGTTAGGTGGTTGATTGATGACCTTCTATTCCATAAGTTTGAAAAAAAAATAGAAAGAAAGAAAGAAAAAATTGAATACATTATTAAAAGAAAATATATTAAAAAAAACTTATGGTGACTAACAATTACTGCACTACAGTCCAATGTCTTTAGTATTGTGTGGGTTTGTTTCCCCAGCCTCACCTTAGTTTTACTACATCTTTCCACCACTATCACCATTCTGACTCTTTTCCCCTCCAGTCCCACATGTAAGACACAGGACCATCTAAGATGCTGGTCCTGTTTCGTTGTATTAGCAGACCCAGGGGTAGGTAAGCCACTTTACCTGTCATCTCAAATTGTGTGCAGAAACACAGATAGGTGGCTTGGCTTTCCCCTCATGCAGGGCAGAGTGAAGCACTCAGGCTGTGTAGGAGTGGTTGAGACTGAAGCTGAGTAAGGGCCATGGGGATGCTCTGATGCTTATGGGTCAGATGGGGATGTGCAAGTATGTGGTTGAGATGACTGAAGGGATGATGACACTGATGGTACCACAGGGACTATGGTTATTGTAGGGTTGGTTATGAAAGAGTGCAGATGTGGAAAATGTCAGTAGATATTTCATGAAAGGATGACATCTCACTAAATGCAGCAAAAATCTTTTGTAGGTTAGTTTAGTTGGTTAAATGCATTGCAGTTGCTGGTTTAGAAAGAGTGCTTTGCTTGAATAGTAAATCACTCCATAAAGTACTTGAATGCTGACAGGTTTTTTGCAATTTTGACTCTGTACACAGATTTTAAATTTAAAAAGTCAAAATGTGATTGTAGTGTAGATTTTCACCTTTAATTCAAAGGATTTAGCAAAGGTATTGCATTAAATGCGTAGGTATTACAGCTATTTTTATACAAACTAAATTATTCAATTACTTTTAAACCTCTGAAGATGGAGGACTGATGGGCACTTTTATAGCCAAGTCAGGCTTGCTCACTAATCATTCAATGACAAATTAAGCACACAAAAGACCCGGAGCTAATTCCAGGGTTGAACTTCCAATAAATGAGATATCAATGCAAAAGTAGACTGAAAAAACAAAATAAACTTATTACAGAGATAGCAAAAAACTTTAGAAATGGACAAATAAACGATATGCCTGTATAATTCTGAAGTGTATACTCTGCTCAGATTCAGCCAAATATTTCAAATTTGATTGGATGGATAATGAATGAAAGCATACAGCAAAAGCAACCCGAGGTTTTCATGAGGCAAAGAAATGTTCTTTGATGTTCTTCAGTGGTGACATCAGTCATATGATATCAAAGCAATAGGTATGCTGTTCAGTTACTGAAGACAAAAGTGAAGGCAGAGACACCCACAAACAAGTGACAGCTGAAGGTGGCTGTCTGGCAGGGGCTCTCAAGGGAGGAAATGCAGGATTTGGTGATGTCCATTGCTTCAAAACTTCAGGCAGTTTGTCTAAATTACTTTTGAGTTAATACTTTTGCAACCCCTTGAATTAAAGCTTAAACTCTGCACTTTAGGCTCATCTTAATTGTTTTATTTAAAATCCAGAAGCAGAAATTGCGTCATCATCCAAATCCATCTATTTCCATCCAGGCACACTGGAGCCTTAACCAGATGTCACAGGGCAAGAGGCAGGGTGCACCCCAGATAGGTCACCAGTCTATTGCAGGGCTCACCTAACCTAAACTAATTATATTCAGTTGTACATATCAACAGCCATGGTACTACACAGCTGCAGACTAGATGAAAATTACATTATATTTCTCATGTTACATCATATTAATAGAACAATTCTCTGTGAATGACTTGATCAAGACTAAACTGACTAAATCTATAATAACTGCCAGGAATGTAGGAAAACACATTTTAAAGGATAGTGCACAGTGTTTTTACAAAAAGTAAAGGATAAATCATCTATGCCTTTACTTACTGACTCACTGACTTACTTACTTACTCACTGACTTACTGCTTATCCAGGGCCAGGCTTGTGGGGGCAGCACCTTAAACAGACAAAGCTCGACTGCCCTCTCCCCAGCCATGTCCTCTATCACTATGTACAGAGCTTGGCAATAGATGAGGGTGGGACTGTAGATCAGCCAGTAAATCGCTTTCACGCTCAGCTCTCTCTTCACCGCTACAGACCAGTTCAGCGTTATTGCAGACACTGCACTAATATGTCTTTCAATCTCCTGCTCCTTCCTTCCCTCACTTGTGAAGAAGATTCTAAGATAGTTGAAGTCCCCCACTTGGGGCAGCAACTACGAAAAAAAAAAAAAAAAGAAAAGAAAAAGAATGTAACTGAGAAAAAAACATGTAATAAAAACAGTAAATATTAGCAAAAACAACGCCATAGTAGTTTTGGTTCAGCTTGAATGTGCGTGGTATTCCTCCATAGAAACTAAAACTCGATGCAAAGGTGGAAGAGGACAAAGGAAAACTTAAGGACTTTACATTCCAAGTAATCGTGCAAGACTTCCATTGATCTGTAACATGTTACTATTGTACAGACTGCTGCCAAATTCGTATTCACACTCTTATTCAAACTTTGTATCTTCATTCATATGTCAAGCTCCCAAACCCCTCTGTTTCTCAAACACCTGCCTCTTACATATCTATATGAGTTAAGGGAGAATTATATTTTATTTAACCATGGTGTATATCCTATTACTGTGGCTAATTATTGTGCATGTATGTCTTTGTCCATGACCCAGTCAGCCTTCACTTTACCTAGATTTGTGTGACCTTTTTTATTTTTCTTCTGTAAATCTCTTCAACAGAGGTGAAGTATGAAAACTTTATTTAGACATTTAGACTTTAGGAATCACATTAGCTAAATTAATCGGAAATATGCCAGGTTTAAGGAAACTTGGAATTCTACTTTAACATGACATCTACTTATTGATTGGGTCTGCAACACAGAGCTGCTTGAAGAAGTGTTTGTCAATTGACTATGCTTGCAATCCACCCCCTTCTTCTTCACACTTCAACTCCTCCACATCTGTACTTGACAGGCTCACTTATCCTGCTTCCTTCATTCCCCTCTCCTTTCTCCACTCTGCCAGTTTTATCTGCATGGCAGTAGAACTGAGGAGGTCACTATTCACCGTGCAATCATGGTGCAACCACCCACGTTCATTCACTGTGGTTAAAATCAGGAGTCATTAGACATGCCCATCTAAAGCTGTTTACAAGACTAGCAACTTTAATGTGATGAATCTGACATCCTGGATATCCAGAAGACTAATTATCAAAATTTCAAATCACCATTAAATAATCCTTAAAAATATCTGTTGTCTGTTGTGAAGCTATCCTTTAAATAATTTTTAAAAAATCCAAAATGTAATTATCATCTGAGTCTGTTTTTCTAAAGAGCACTCTAATTAAAGGACCATGACTTTCATTTTTCTATATTTTTCAAAACAGTATTCAATTTAATTACTCCGAAGCCACCATTCTGCTAGTCCTGAACTTCAGATTCTTATCAAAGTTTTAGTTTTTATTACTAGACATGACAAATGAGTGGGTCTGTAAAATTCATTAAGTACAGATCCATATCATGGTCAATTTTCCATAATATCACACCTACCCGGCCTGATTATTAAGTATTAAGTTGCTTATCAAAATAAGATCTATTAAAAGTTATAAGAAAGACCTTGAAGCATCCATAGACATTGCACTGGTCATACTAAAGCATTCCCATGGTATAAAATGCTACAGGAGTACAGTTTATTACCCTTAGAACAAGTTTCCTGTTTTCAATATTGACATTGTGTCCAGGTGCTTCAAGTCATTTCCCCCTCTGTAGCTGTCAGGCCTTAACTCACACCTGAGGGCTAGATAAGGCCTCTTTGCTCCATTGCACTTCATAACAGCATACCAAACCAACGGTGTGTGTATATCTACTGTACACACAGAGGTCCACTCTAAGCTTATAGCAATCTGTGGGCATTCTTTTAAGCTTCCCTGGCTGCAGTGGAAGTACTGTATATCAGGTAAGGTCGGGAAACCTTTTATAGGCCTTTGGTCTTAGCTGTGGATGTGTCCAGAAATGTCACTGCTGGAGTAAGGCCCTAAAGTCTTTGCCGTGTTCAGTCTTGTGTGTCCACGATGGGGGAAATAATTATTTGATTCTATGCTTAATTTCAAAGTTTGCTCATTTACAAAGAAATGATCAGTCTTTAATTTTTATGGTAGTTTAATTTTAATTGAGAGAGACAGAATATCAACCAAAAATCCTTAAAAAACACACACATTGCATAAAAGTTATAAATTGATTTACATGTCATTGATTGAAATAAGTATTTGATCCCCAAGCAAAACATGAACTAGTACTACTACTGTACTACTTAGTAGAATGACAGCGATAAGATGTTTCTTGGAATAGAGTGGGGTATTGCAACACTCTGAGCAGCCCAACTGTCCCTGCCATGCAGCTGCAATGATGTGATGAATCTGTTCCGTCCTTTTGCGTTTCCGGCCACTTTATCAGTGAGAGAATAACAATCAGGAACAATCAATATAAGGACTCACAAATGTCAGCAAATTCCTTGAGGGAGACTGCTAAAACTGTCGGGATGGACGCGAGGGAATGAAGAAAGTGAAAAAACAGGGACAAATATGTTTGCAGCCCAAAAAACTGAGCACAAAGAGCGAGGACCAAAAGAAGTCCCAGCCGGCACCGCATATAAAACACCAGCACACGACTGTACGGTAACACACACAATCCAGCTACACAAGCAGAAGTACGACATGAGGTCGGCCACATATCGAGCATCTAACCAAGCTAGCTCCAAAACAGAAGCTGTTGTTAATCTGCTGCACTGACGCTGAACTTTATTGGTAGTTTATTGTAGAATTTATTGAGTTTGGGAGTTCATGTTTTCTTTGTTTCTCCCTGCTGATGTTCATGTGTGTCCTTAATATTACACACATTTAGCATGCAATGCTGCTGTCTTCTGAACAGTTGGTTGTTGAATATATTTCTTTAAACGGTATCTTTTGTTGAATTTTTATTACACAGTAGTCACTCTTGTACCTTGAATCTTGCACCTGACAAAGTATGAAAAACTAAAACTGACCCTGAAGCTAATGAAACTAAACTAAAACTAAGCAATAAAATGAAAATAAAAACTAATAAAAACGAGCAAAACCGCTCTGAAAACTAATTAAAACTAACTGAATTAAAGAAAAAAAAGTAAAAACTAACTAAAACTAAACGATAATGTAAAATCCAAAACTATTATAACCCTGGCCTGTACATGTGCCTTCTTGTGGGCACTGCAGGATTTCAATCTATTACTGCGTAGTGTGTTACCAATGGTGTTCTTGGTGGCTGTGGTCCCAGCTGTCTTCAGATCATTAACAAGCTCCTGTCATGTATAGTTTTGGGCTGATCCACCACCTTTCTCATGATCATCCTCACCCCATGAAATGAGATCTTGCATGGAGCTCCAGACCAAGGGCGATTGATGGTCTTTTTATATTTCTTCCATTTCCGAATAATCACAATGACAACTGTCACCTTCTCACCGAGCTTCTTGCTGATGGTCTTGTAGATTCTTCTAGCCTTGTGCAGGTCTACAATCTTGTCCCTGACATCCTTTGACAGCTCTTTGGTCTTGCCTATGGTGGTGGAGAGGTTTGTATGAAAGAATTTGATTCTGTGGACAGGCGTGCTTTAAACACATAACGAGTTGAGATCAGTAATGATAATGAGTATCTCTAATTCATTGATTGATTGTAATCTGTGTGTCATGTAGGCACACAGCCAATCTGTGGGATGCGGTGTAGGGGATCAAATGAGCAAACTTAGAAATTCATCAGGGAATCAAATAACTATTTCACCTAATGTATTTAGTTCTGCAAACTTTTGTTGTGTGCAAAAAAAAAAAATGTAGGGCCTGTGCACTGATAGATGAAATGTAGGGCTCTGCTAGGTGATTAATAGTAATGGTGCCATGTTTTGGATTTTAAGAAATTAAATTAGTTTTATGATTTAATGAGGATTTTGGTAGTCAGCCAAAAAAGTTGTGTTTTTAGTACTGTTGCCAAAAGCCAAAGCTCACAGAGAACAACACCAGCATTTCTTTCCCCAACTTCTTTGGTAAGTTTGCAAGCTGGACATTGTTTCATCCTAAATATTTTCAAAGGCTGGTTGGGCTTGCTCATTTTTTATCAGTAGGTATTAATGGACTCATTTGCTGTCAAGACTTTAACCACTGGTCCATGCTGCTAGACTACCTAGTACCTTGTGTTAGTCTAAACAAAGTGTTGAACTAGATAGTCATATTTTAATGTGGAGGTGTAAATTACACGCTGTTTGTCAAGGTGATTGCGTATGTTATCATAATGTATGAGTGATTACAATTAGACGGTGTCTTGATTGCTTTCTGGGTGCCAGCATTTTAAGATTTAGTCAGCCAAAGAAATCATTTAGGAGACACACAAACGCTCATTAACTTTCTTTTTGTCATGCACCATACTTAAGTTAACAAAAGCCTACAATACCTTCCCATAATTACATTGTTATATTGGCAGGGGTATAATTTTCTAGAGATGGTAATTACTTCTGGTGTTGTTACAGTGTTTCCATATATCATAAGGCGCTCACTGCACCTTGCATCAGTGTAGGATCTAGTGTTTATAGTATTTAAAGAACTACCCATAGTGCATCTCTCTTTCTTCAAAGGGCAGACGTGCTGCCTCCAGGGAGTGTCTAGGTTTGTCTCAGACTCTAAAAGAGCCATCACAGAAAGAGAAGGGGAACTCTGGGAGAGATATAGAGAGGAACAGAGATAGATGGGTGGAAGAAGATAGAAAACAAGTACATACTTATGACACCTTATCAAATCTAACAACAGTCACAGCAACAGAACATACACATTAACCTAAATTACCGTAGAGATTAATTGATTCTTCGGTTAAGTGGTTGGAAGTTAGCTACTTGCCAGCCTGAAGAAAGAACTACAATTGCCAATTCTTCTGCAACATGAAGATGTCCCAGTTTGGTGTTTGTGTCTATTTATGTCCACTCTTGACTGATGCCCTTTGTAATAAAGTTGGCATGTTTGTAGTTTGAGGATAGTCTGCTGGTTGGTCATTTAGCATTCCATGCATCACCACGCTAAAGCTGGACATTTCTCTGCAAATGTAAGACATCCTGCTTCAAATGTCAAATTTGAATATTTCCCCCTGTATCTGATGAACAAGCATCTTTACTGCCTCTGTAATCGTCCACTCAGGAGCTGAGAATTTAATTTCTCTTTCTGCCTGCTGTTACAAAGGTCAGACTGATAGGATTTTATTTGTTGCACACTGTTCAGATGGGAATGAAGTATGATCTTCTTGATTAGTCTCATTATTCTGTTATCAGCACTCCTAAAGGTTGTATGAAAGCTGGTTTGAACCTGCACCTGTTTGTCCTCATATGCATTGCCTCGGACTTCTAGCTGCAGTAGCTAAAAAATAAAACAAAATAACAAAAAATATCTGAATGGACACACTGAACAACTAATTGTTCTAAATGCATTAATCAGCTTGCTCTCTGTATAGAATACAAGACCTTTTGATTGGTGCTTATGAAGGTAATTGTTATACCTACTTGTACCAGTCTAATATTTTTTAGATCAGTTTATGTAAATGGCTACAATCACCAGTTAAGTTCTCAACCTTTCAATAGGTCTACCAACTGTCCCTGGGGCCAAAGCACCCAGGGACAGTTGGGCTGTTCAGAGTGTTGCAATACCCCACTCTATTCCAATTAACTGTCACCACAGATAAAGTCAGGCAAGATAGCTCCCACTCCCTAGTTGTGGGCTTGTTGTTATCCAGAAGGTGGTGAGAAACCCTGCTGACACAGGCCTGGTGTCAGTGCCATATACTGTACAACAAAAGCACACTCTGTCACACTTAGAGCTTTTTTGCCAATGCAGAGGGAGAACATGAGAAGCACCTGGCACACACTCACAAAAAAATACTAACTAGACCTCCCAATATTTCAGCCCTTTGAGGGGAAGCTGGCATCGTCAGTTCAACATATAGGATGTGACAGGACAAGAAGGAAGATGAGACAAATTGTGTTCATAGAAGAAAACTGTGTTCTTATAGAGGCAAAAAGAGAAGTGTATAAAGGAGGTGAGTGGGTGTCAGAGGCTAGTGAGTTTTGTTCTGCTGTACCCATTGTCTAGACGAACAGAGCTTTGTGGAACTGTGCTGCATTTTAATGAGCAGCGACAGAAACATGCAAATACCAATTTAATGAGGAACGGTAAAACACAAACTCGGACATCACTGCTGATTATGATAAAGAAAAAAAGATCCACCATTCTGTTATCCTTGGTCATGTAGATGGTAAAAGAACTCTATCTGCTGCCCATTATCATAAGACCTTGCTTGCTAATGCAACATGGGATTGTATTTAGAATTGGTCACATTTACAATACCTGCTTGTAGTCAGCTTTATTTCATGCTTACCAGCCACTCACAACTAAATGTAAAAAAAACCCACCCATATTTTATTTATATATATA
>JASGAU010410739.1:0-15006 GCA_030220045.1 Australoheros facetus | reverse complement strand
CTATCAGGAGCCGGCTCTTAGAGCCGGATCGTTCGCGACAGACCCATCACTACTGAGCAGAAGCAGCCAGGTCAAGTATAGCTGCAGCCAGTGGGGAAAAAAAAGAGAGTTATCTAGAAATCTTTTTACTTTTGATAAGTTTTTCTTTTTTTACTCTATCCTGCCCTTTTCGGACATTTATACGTTGCTGAGTGGGACTTGCTGAGTTTATGAAAATGTATTTTATTTCTTTCACAGATGTTAAGTTTAATATATTATTGGTAAAATGTACAAGTTAAGATTCACGTTGGTGGATGTTTAAAAGCTGGATATTATTGTTGTTGTTATGCCTATGTGGCAATTTGAAGTACAAGTCAATTTTCGGACTTGTCTCCCATTTTGGCGGGTGTGCAACTTAATAAGCATCAATTAAGCAAGAAGCTAACTCTTGGCTAATGGTTAAAGCAGCCGATGTTTTAGTTCGCTTATTTGGTGATATTCTGTGTTGTTATATTAGGCTATTTGAGTTGGATTGGAGAAAGTGTGCCAGAAAGTTTAAGCGAGTGCATAAGTTGGACCGTACGCGCGTCGATGGACCTGTTAAATGTGGATCCACTGATCGGAGTTGATTGCACAAACCGCAATCCGCTGAATGTTGACTGTGTTCATCCAACCTGGTAGGATCTGTCTTTTGCTGGTTAAAATGGTTTAATTAAAAGGCTAGCACAGGATTAACGATCCAGGACGTGCGAGGAGACGACAGCAAGAGGGAAGAAAAGAGACTTTCTTTACATTAAGAATTGTTCAGTCTTTTGCTGAGTTGTACCCTTTTTGTTTCAATGTTTTACTTTAATATGGAATACCCTGTGTGGTACTTTTGGAATATGATTGCCACTGTGAATCCTTGTGTTGGTTAAACATAATATCGCAGCTATTGAATCCTAGTATAGGGTCGTTAGAAGTAGTTATGACTAAACGAACTAAGTCTACGTTCACACTGCAGCCTGAAGTGACCCAATTCCGATTTTTTGTGAAATCTGATTTTTTTTTTTTTTCGTGGTCATTCACATTTCCAAATATATGCAACTCGTATGTGAGCTCCTGTGTAAAACGCAAACAACCTAAAAGTAAATTTAAACTTCTCGCATGCGCAGTAGAGGACGCAATAACGTCACATGTAGTGAGCGTGCTCAGTGTTTGCGGAAGTAAACATGGATCAGGACGTCGAGTGTCAATGATGTGCAGGTCGGATGAATGCGACCTGGTCGTACAGACACAGGTCATATTTGAAAAGATCAGATACATATTGGATTTAGGACCACATATCCAAGTGACCTGGGTCGCCTTTGAAAAAAAATCAGATCTGTGTTTTTCAGCTTCATGAAAAAAAAATCACAGGTCACATAAGGGCAAAAAAATCGGAATTGGGTCACTTCAGGCTGCAGTGTGAACGTAGCCTAAATAGTCCTTGAAGCTAGAGAACTAAAATAGATTTACCAGTAAGGCATTAACTAAAAAAGGAAAAAAAAAAAACAGAAGCGACGGAACTTGAAAAGATGCAAACTACTTAACCTTGAGTAAAGGTGATTTCTTTTTGGGTTAAGATAACAAAAAAGGGGATTATACACCAGAAAGGTGTATGTTATTGTGTGTTGTTTGTCAATGTCTATTATTTTTGTTGTAAAAATAAATTCCTGCCAGGTAACTTAAACTTATTTTTAGGGCTGCAACTAAAGATTATTTAGGTGTGAAAATGTTCCCACACCTTTGACAGTCTGTCTCCATTTTCTTTCATTTTCTCCACCCGCCTTTCTGTTCCACTAAAGTTACTGTTTGTTGTTCACGTTACTTTCTTCTTCATTGGTATTGTTGTTATTAGCAGACAATGGAGGCAAATCTGCCCTATTTATTCCTGTAGTGTATTGCAGTTACAAAATCAAGTACAGTATGTGGTTTTATGATGAGTCGACATTTAAATTCTCTGTCGACTAATTTTTGTAGTCGTTATCGATTGTTTCTTGGTCTGTGGTCCTTAAGCACAGTAACCCTGATGCTGCGTTTCCATTAGTACCTACTCAGCACAGTTCAACTTGACTTGGCACGGTTTGTAGGCATTTTGTAGGCATAGGTACTGGGCACTTTTTTAGTACCCACTCAGCTGGGCTTCCAAGCGATCTAAGGTGATCTGAAAATGTGACGCCAAAGAACGACATGCCACTGATTGGCCAGGGAGTGTCATCACTAGCGGAGTCATGAGAGCGACTCCTGGGTACCATTACACAACACAGCAGTGTAGACAAAGCTAACACACTTTGAGTAGCATACAAATTATGTCACTTTTGCCCACGTTGCTATATCGACTCCACCCACACTGAGGTGGTCGTCAATTGTAATGGAAACAAAACAAAACTGTGACAAGTCGTGCAGAGTCGACCCACGCTGAGTAGGTACTAATGGAAACGTGGCATAACACTGCTCTCCGTAGCCAAACCTATCACCTGGTCCAAAACCCTGTAACGCCTAAGGTGTTACACATGTGTGCGAGTATGTGAACATCGGCCCTATAGTTACCGCCAATTGTGCACTATATGTGTACATGCAGGCATGTAAAGCTAACACTGTTTTCCAACCTTTTGTTTTATTTGTTGCACAAGTTGCACAAGCCTATGGATCCAGGTCATGGAAGCACATAGTAAATACATTGTTTTGTGAACACCCTTGCTGTATGCTAGCTGTTAGTAGTACATTACAGAATTAATAACACCCTGGATACAATTTTTTTTCATTAATACAAACTCACCACACCGCCACATACCTATATCAAACTCATCAAATAGGCCTTGTGCACAGAGGTACAGGTGTGTGCCAATACCTGCATTAATAATAGTTTCATTATTCTTGACTTACTAGGTTGGCCTCACTGGGTGCGTGGTACTTCTCTGTGCCCATACGAACGAGGCCGTCGTTATAAAGGAAAATGCGTAGAGGGTCACAGGAAGTGACGAGGATGTAGATCCGCAGGTCAAACTTGTAGCCCTCCATCAGGAAGGGCTTGTCCAGGTACTCCTGAACGATAAAGTGCTCCTGCGCTGGCAGCTTCTCACAGTTACGGATAAGTGAGATCCTGGACCGAGAGAAACTTTATTAATCCTCGGGGGGGAAATTATGGTGTCGTCAGCAGCATAATAAAATATGGCATAGTAAAGACAAAAAAGATAATTAAAAAAATGATAGATGGGAGCACAGCGGAGACCGTGAACATGACTGATGACATTGGCACTGTCTTATATACATGTTGAAGCGGGGGGGGGGGGACAAACAAGATACAGATTTTATGTGTCTCAACACAATATTTCATTTCAAAGTCATCTGGAAAAGTTGAAGATATATTTCTGGCTTGCTGCATATGCCAATACAAGTGATACTTTCAATCTTCACATGCCAAGATTAACTTAAGCTCACTAATCAATAGATGCAGTTGGAAGGAGAAGATACAGTATGTCCTTACTGAGCACAAAATGATTTGGAACACTTAGAATAAAGCTATTTATTAGCATTAATAACTGAGAGGCTCAGAGTCATGCCCTGATGGTATTCATGTGAGTCTCCACAGCCCCGGAACCTTCAGTGAAAATATGTATAAATATGAGTGCTATCCAGTCTAGTTTGAACAGTACAAGCTGCCTGGCATTACGAGGCATTCAACCATCCAAAAATTGTGTTACTCTATTCATTACCTTGCCATCTAAATAGAACAGTTTGAAAAATAATTGTCCACGAAACAGACAGGTACAGCGCAAATAATGGTTTGTCTGGGCCACAGTTGGACAGCATCTGGAGATTATTGTGATTTTCTGTAGCCAAACTCCATTCTGTCTAAATGGCACAGTGCATCACATGTTCTAATAGGGTCATTTAGCTGTGCTCAGGTTAATAGCAGTAGACAGTGTGCTCCGTTTTAACCTCCACTCTAATTCATTTGCTTTGGTCTCATGTCACTGGCACTCAGTTCTTATAAAGAGCAGACCATTGCTGGCTGGACTTAAGATGTATTGTATTAGTCTGTGTACAACCATATGGTTGTATGTGTGAGGGGCAACGTTTGCAAAACTAGGTGTCTAAAAGTGTGTGTCTGTCTGAATGTGTGTGGTGTATCTAAATGTGCAGTGAGGGTGAGGGGCCATTTTTAAACAATCCTCCCCTATGCACACACAAAGCAACTGACCTATATCACCATCACTCATAGTTAAGGCAGACTTGGGCTAAACTGATTACATGCACAGCCAGGAAGGCTCCATTATACACAGGCAAGCAGGGACACTGCACACATAAACACAATTCAGGGCTAAAAATGTGAAGAAGTGATTGCTCCAAAAAAAGAAGAAAAAATTTTAATTTAAGGTGGCATAAAGTCACCAGAGGTCAGAAAGTATTAGACACTAGGTAACCACAGCAAGAACATATTCCAGAAAAATAATGTTATTTAGTTTAAAAATTCACCTGCTCAGTCAACTTCATCAGCTTCTAGCACACTGCGCTATTGTTGATAAGCCTCAAAGGGGGGTTTGTTTACCAGAATCCAGGAGAAGTTTAAATTGAGATTGGGATTAGATTTTGTTTTTCAGGTTATGATTAAATAAAGGTCTTAGCTAAGCATTCCTCCTCCCAAAGGTTTGATTAAAAAAAGAATCATTACTTGTAGATCTACCCAAGTATATAATGTTGCTGTTACTTTGGGTTTATCAAGCAGCAGTGGGTCCTGCCACCTAAGAGACTTCTCTATTATAGACATGCATTTCACCACCCTTTTTATTGCAGAAAGGAACGGAGAAGTTTTTGGAGGGGAATTTTAGCGAACGATGTGAGGGGCTCTCCAAACAGGCAGACAGAAAGCTGAATGATGAAGACAGGGTTAACAGTGTTAGTTAGTCGAGTGGAAGTAGCAGAGGAGACGACATGATTGATGAGCCGGGGTGTCAGATAATCACGGCCCACTCTCCCCTGCCTATTTAATTTGGCACTGGAGGGGATCTCGCCTTTTTAAGCTCTGCACGCACTTTTATTTTGCTTCCCTTATAACAAGCTGGGCTTCAGACACAAACAATAACTTCATTTAGTTGGTTGACGGAAAAATAAATTACAGGGGGTAGATATAACTTAATTTCCTGCCGCGTCACACCATGCAAAAAAAAAAAGAGAGAAAAATCTAATCTTGTGAGCCGCCTGCCGTTGAGTGGTCGAGCTAAACTCATCATCTTTCATATTCTTAATGTATTGCAATAATTCAGCCTTTGCTGCCTTTTATTCTTTAATAAATAAGGGCTTAGTGCAGCATGGAGTTATAAGTAATGCGCACATTATACCAGAAAGGACAAATTCAAAGAGTATTAGAGGGAGCGGTGAAGCTCACTGAGTTATTTGTACTTCAATATCCCCACCTATTGGTGCCAGCGATGATGGCACTCCAAAGAATTTCTTCATACCCACACTGCAGGGATCATGATTTCAAAGAATAATAAGTCAAAAAGAATATTAAGTAAATATCTGGCATTTTCAGCAGTTTCAGGGTTAGGTTTTGATATATATGAGATATGACCCTCCCCAACCCGGTCTGTTTGCCTGGTATCAGAGTTAGGGTTAGGTTTGAAAGTTGTTCTTCCACCCCCCCCAAGAAAAAAAAACCCTCTTTAGTGACTGCTGTTGGTTTGGAATAGGGGGCCACAGATTATGCATGGGCTGGCGCATGTTGCTTCCAGGTCTCCCACTGTATGTCTCTCCACTGGTTAATAGCCAACTTTAATTTTGGGTAAAACATTTCTCCACAGGGTCTAGAAGTGGGATCTGTGTCTACAGCTCAACCACAACCTGCCCGACTAGGCTGACCCTGTGCCCCTAGTCACCCCCCAATCAAATCCCACAAATGGAGATGAAGGAGGGGGAAAGTGTGCGAGAAACCTCTAAAGTGCTAATAGACATCTATTAAGTATTAAGCTAAGATTGGGGCCAGATCCGGGTAAAGTTGAGGCTTAATTCCGGTTAGGGCCTACACGGTTAGGGTTACGGTTTTATAAGCCCGGGTGGGTGTCAGACTAGATTTAGGGTTGGTTAAGGTTAGGGTTACCTTCATGTTGGGGCCTAGGGTTAGGGTTCGGTTTGGATAGATGAGACGTGACCCTCCCCAACCCGGTCTGTTTGCCTGGTGTTAGGATTAGGGTTGGGGGGGGGGCAGTGCTTGAGAAAGAAATGGTGCAATATTCAAACCAGATTATTTTGTTTTAAGAGGGACTCATATTTTGCCCCCCCAAATATTTGGTCTATTCATTTATTTATTTTTCTAGCTTATGAAACCATATTATTTACAAAACCAATAACACTTGAATATTTGAAACTGAAACCATTTGACTTTTTCACTTTATTTCCATTTGGCTATGTGACCTTGCCCTCCACGCAGGTCAAATCACACCTGAACATAGTTCTGTTTTGTGTGCCAGATTACTTGGGTTGGCTCATTGATAGAATGTTACAATGGGTATGCAAGAAATTTACTTAAGTTGCTCACACACCATCAACCAAAAGTCAACAGGTCGAACTTCACAAGTTGTGTTCATTGTTCACTTTGTCTCTGGTTGCTTGGAATGCACAAGTGTACCTGATAAATGTACAAATCCAAGTCCCTGTGCTTACACTTAGTCTAAATACTATATAATTCAACTCTCCAGGAGTCAAAATATACAATGAACGTATTACATCACAGCTATGAGATAGGCTCTCGGCCCATGGGACTGCAAGCATGAAATATGCATTCAGGTACCACAGCCAGCTCATCTTCTGATAAAGTGATGCTATTGAGAGACGGAGTCCCCTGCAGCAGCCATCGTTGTCCATTTTCTAATCTGACTGGTCTCTGCTGATGGTGCCTCATAAAGGAGTCCAATAATCACATGCAGAGACCTTCAGGGAAGGAACTACAGTAACTGCCAGCAACCATGTGTGCATATGTGTGTGTCCTCCAATGGCGGAGATAACCTCTGATTTATGGAGAGTGTGACCATCGAGGACAATGAAGCCCACAATGAGATTCACCGCACCCTCTCAGCTCAAATACTCAATCTGGTCGCAGCTATAATGCTATTTCCACAGACACCCATGTCAGGGTCACAAACCTCTTATTGCCTTGTTTTGTTGTGCATGTCCTCCATTTGCTCTAGCGCTAATTTCCTCCTTCACCCACTTACTTATCATCGCTTTCAGTTACTCTCTCCTCCTTGTCCTCGCTCTGTTGTCCTCTCTCGCCCTCTGGATGTGTACAGATTACACTAGGGCACTTGCTAGCCTCTGACCTACCCGTGACCCATGGCTCCGTTGGCAGGTTTGACGATAAAGGTCTTTTGCTTGCGTTTCCTGCGTAGCTCTTTGACGTAGTTCTGAAACTGAGTGTACTCAGCAGGGAAGATCCAGGTTTTGGGTATGAAGTTATAGTCTTGAGGTTGGCACTTAATCATTCTTGACAGATAAAGAAAAGGGAGAGGGGTGGAAGTAAGGCAAATTTGTTTTACTCTCAAAAGCAACATTTTTCCCTTTTATGAACATCTGGAGTCTGGCACTTGTAGTTTTTAAAAGTGTGAGTTGTGCTTTCACAGCAGTGTCTAGTTATTTGGCTCCTAAGTGTGCAATGCTACAGACACCCTGTCGTAACTTTTTCTAGTACAGGCATGCTTTCATGCACATCTGCAACTAAGTCTGTCTTCTAATTTAGCCTGTGTTGTGCGAGAGAGAGAAAACTTACTTGGCCATGTTTCTTGCAAGGCAGTCTTTTCGGCAGATTTCGCCCATGCCAGGGAAATGGTTAATTCTCTGCAACAGGACAAGCAGACATAATAATGTTGTTAGGGCCATTACACCACTCAATTTCACCCCCACCCCTTCATAAAAATGAGCACATTAAAGGCAGCAACCTGAAGTGAGCTTACGATGTTCTGACATTTATGCCCAATTACGGACTCAAAACAAAAAGGTGACGCTGAGACCTTTCTTAACCTTTATTTAGTTTACTGTGTTTTTTTTTTTTTTTTAGATACTTTAAAGGTTGGGGAGGGAAGAGGTGAGAGAAAAAAAAAAGATCAATCTCAACTCAGAGGGGCCAAGGTAATTGGTTCTGCATCGCAAGCTCCTGCAGTGACACTTGAATGAATTGCTTTGAATGTGCCGAAAGGGAGGTGGGGGTATAGGAAAAACTCTAGGTTTTCTGTATTCTTTGACCAAATGAGCCTGAACAGGGGCGTTAATTAGGCTCATATGAAGTGAAACTTGACAGCAGACTCTCACAGTACATCACTAAAAGGAAAAAAGGAAAAAATTAAAAGAGAGGGGAAAAAGAGTAGGAGAGGGGAGAAAAAAAAATACAAGAATGCAGAGGGTAAAGGGAATGCGTGATTATTATCCAAACGAGACAGACATAATTAGGGATTCGGAAGAGATTGCACAATTATGCCAATGCTGCGAGACGACATGGCTCGTGAGGGGAAATCAAAACCAATTGTTGAGGGACTTCTACTTTTCTTCTGAAAAATTATCTCATGAAACACCAAAGCAGCACGAGGGAGCACTTAAAAAAAATAAAAATAAACATCACCAGTTCTACGTGAAACATTAGCCACATTACAACATGCTAAGCTGTTACAGTATTTGTAATATTCAATCTACTTAGCTGAACTCTTGCTGCCCCTTTCCTAACAAGCCATACTCTTCCTGACTAGCCTGTGATTTAATCGATCATTAGTGCCCAGTCTAATCAAATAAGGGCTCGAGAAGATGGATAGCTAATGCTCAGAGCTGACTGGGAGCAGCCAAGTTCACTCAGCAGGGCAGGGGGGTCAAACAGAGTTAAGATCACTCTCAGACCAGTACAGAGAACTCAGAACAACCCTTGTTGTTTAGGCCCTTCTTATCAACATCATAGGTGACATCTGAAACCCTCCCAACCATCCCCTGCTGCTCACAACTTGTCAGTCTACCTGTCAATCTAGCCATCTCTGTGGAAGATGTTCTCTCTCATTGTGTCCACCCCTCTTTCCTATTTGCTCTCCCTCTTTTACCTCTGACAGTTTAAAGAAGCACAGTTAGGCAGATTCAGTCTCCTGCCAGCTTATCTTTTTTTTCCTTTTGTTCAGTTATATTTTATTAAATTGTTCCTATTATAACAAATTTAATGAATCTTATTATTAATTTTTTTCTATTTACTAATGCAACTGAATGTTCACTTTCAGCACCTGTATACAGTATTATATACACTTTCATTTGCCTTCCAGCTACACATGTAGCAAAATTTCTCCATATATCACCTTGTTTCCATTTGTTCTCACTCCTTTTTTATATACTCACAGTTTAATAGTTGGCTTTTGGTGGCAAACAGAAAAATATATGCAAAAAGACTCATTTTCCCCTCTTGGTTACATCAACCTGTGTTACTGTGGTATACACAGTACCAGTCAAAAGTTTGGGTGAGTGTGTCCAAACAATATATTGTGTGGGTAGGATTGCTCTGCATTTTCTCTCTCTCTCTCTGTCTTTCTCCACAGCTGGGGCTACTCCCCAGGTGATTCCAATTCTGTTTAAGGACACCTGATATAAAGAGGTGGAGAGGAGTCGCCGTGGAAGTGAGAGTGGTGGCGAGGCCAGTTCAAACAACAGTGGTGCTCGTGTGGATGCTCTGTTACTCCTGTGGTGGAGAGTGAAATATCTGGTGGCTGATCCCAGATGTGTTCCGGGTTTTTGTGGGAGTGATTTTTGTTTGAGTATTTGATTGTGGGTTTATTTTGTTGCCGGTTGCATGAGCGCTGCATTTTCTTTTCCCCTGGCAAGACAGGTGGCCTCTCCCTTTTGGAGATGGTTTTGTGTTCTGGCCTGTTTTTAGCCTTTTTCTTGTAAATAAACACAAATGTTTTGCTTTCCTTGTTTATTTTCCTGATTGTATGTTGCTCCCACAGCCCCTAGACCCACGGGACGTGCCATACGGTTTGTGGGGGCTCGTCCGGGATACCTTCCTCTGGGGGGATGTCGTCTGGAGGTGCAGTGTCTTATGTGCTCGACTTCCTCAGCTAGTTAAGGGAGCGCTCAGCTGAGCCGCAGGTTTTTCCATCGAGCGCTCAGTTATTGTTTTGTCTTTTTTATTTCTGAGGTAATTCTAGGCGGAGAAGTTAATTCTCTAGCGGGGATAGGCGGTTCAGGGGGTTGCCCGCTGTTTTTGCCTTTAAAGTCACCCGGTACACCTCGGAAGGTAGACAGGCAGGGTGCAGATTAGGCAGGTCTGGGGAAGTTTGGCGTGGGGTTTCAGATGCTTGTTGTTTGTAACGTTGGGTTTGACCTGGATGGTTTTGTTGCTGCTCCTAGCCTAGAGAAGTTGGAGGGCTGTAGGAAAGCTGACTCACTGGCACTTGCGAAACAGTATAATGTTCCCTGTGCACTGTCGCTTAGGAAAGACGATGTGCGAGATGCACTTGTTGATCGCTTAATTAATAATGGAGTACTTGATGCACCAGCAGAGGCTGAGTCGCTACTGGAGGGGAGGAGGGGACCGAGCCACAGCCGTTGGCTGCCATGCCTGCCCAGCGGGGTGGCAGACTCGGGGGAAAGCTGGTCACCTTGCCACGGTTCGATCCTGACTATGCTGGGTCATCAGGAACTCGATTAAGCCCATTAACCCGAGTAAAACTGCAGATGGCTGGTCTGAGCATGGAAAGGGAAACGGAGGAACATGAGTTTCAGCTTAGGAGGGAGTTGGAATTAAAGAAGCAGGAAGCAGACACTGCGCTCAGTATGCGGGAGTTACAGCTTCAGAGCGGCTCTGTGGGTGGAAGCTCATGCGACTGCTCCCACTCTGCATCTAATACCACCAATGCATTTGATGTGAGGCAACACATTTCTTTGGTACCCACGTTTTGTGAACGTGAAGTAGAGTCTTATTTTGGGGTGTTTGAGCATATAGCGAATGCTTTACACTGGTCCAGGGATGTGTGGGCGATTCTCTTACAATGTAGACTGTCGGGGAAAAGCACAGGAAGGGTGTGCATCTCTCTCTATTGAGGACAGCTTGAGTTATGATAAAGTAAAAAAAAAAAAAAATTTTTAAACTATATTGAGAGTGTACGAATTAGTGCCTGAAGCCTATGGACAATGCTTCTGGCACCTCCTGAAAGTGTCAGGATAGACATTTGCGGACTTTGCCCAAGAAAAAGAATTATTTGGCCGATGGTGTACTGCATGTAAGGCAGAGGATCAGAACTCTCTGCGAGAGTTGCTACTGATAGAGGAGTTTAAGAACTGTGTGCCGGAACGCATATCAAATGAGCAGAAGGCATCTACCTTAAAACAAGCTGCATTTCTTGCAGACAAGTTTTCGTTTGCAAGAAACACTAGCCTTGGCTTTTCACTAAAGAAGATTCACCTCCCAGTAACACTCACCAAGGCAGTGAAAGCGTTAGAGCTCCATTCCTTGTACATGGTGTAAAGACTAAGGAGCTTTGTTTCTACTGTCACAAACCTGGACACATAGTGGCTGAATGTATGGCTTTGAAACATAAACAGCGAAGGATACACAACCAACAGGGAGTAGGGTTAATTAAAACTGTTTTACCCCAGAGGCCAGATACTAGTCAGATAAAGGAACCAGGATCATGTTTTGAGCACTTCCTCTTTAAAGCGACAGTGTCACTAACGGGGATCCAGTGGATGAATGTCCCATTACTATCCTGAGAGATACGGGTGGGTCTCAGTCTCTCGTCTTAGCCGATGTCCTTCCTGTCAATGAGGCTTCCTCTTGTCATGCTAGCATACCGCCACAAGGAGTAGAGATGGGATACATGCAGGCTCCCCTGCATCAGATGTGTGTCAATTCTAAACTAGTCAGTGGATAGTTTAATGTTGCTGTTTGGTCGTCTTTTCCGATAAAGGGTGTGGACTTTATCATGGGGAATGACATAGTGGGAGGGAAGGTACACCCGGTCCATGAAGTAATAAACACACCAGTGTCAGGGCTAGATGAGGTGTCTAACGGTCATCCGTCTGTGTTTCCTGCTAATGTCCTCACTTGAGCCCAATCGCAAAAAATGACAGAGGATACTGAATTAGCAGACTCCTGGCTGGCGGCAGAGTTTGCTGGAGAGGGCGGCTCGAGTGACGGAGTTGGTGAGAGTGCCAGTGCAATGCAACCTAGGCTCGAAAAGGAGAGTTTGTCGTACGCGCTGTCACCAGGATTGTCTGTGACGCGTGAGGAGTTCATTAGCGCCCAGAATTCCGACCCTGATTTAGCCAAGTGTTTTGCAACTGTAACTGACCCAGATAGAAAGAAAAACTGTTCGTCCTCTTACCTAATAGAGGATGGAGTCCTGATGAGAAAGTGGACATCTCGTCAGAGAGAGGTGACATTAAGTAGAGACGGGGATGACAGACCCATGGGATATAATATGAACTGAATTTTAAAAGGTCAGTTATTCGCTGAAGTTTTACATGTTCAAGTACTGTATACAAAGTGCTGAATGCAATTCCATCTTTAATTCTTGACAGCTAACATTCATCACATTTTCATTTAAAATATTCAGAGAATTGTGACATAGTGCTTTAGTGGTTTGTTCTGATTACAAGTGTGTAAAAACAAAAAATCTAGGAATGTCAGAAAAATGCTTAAAATGTAGAGCTTAAAGGAAGATATTTAGTCTTTTTTTAAACAGGAAAATCCATTATAAACAGCATGGCTGTTGCAATCTTTAAATGCTTTCTTCAGACACCGTGCACTGCACTGTTTCAGTCAGAGGCATCTCTCCCATTTTTCTAATTAAATTCTTAGCGAAAATAAAATCTCACCTTTCCTACTCAAATATTACGATCTCTTTCTGACGTGTTGCTCAAAACATTCATTTCCAAAAGTTGCAGTCATCTCCTGGGAGTACACCTGACAGTCCACTGCATCCAAATTCTCAAGCTGCTTTACTGTAATACACTGCAAAGTTCAAGAGCCATATTTTCCTGGTCAGCTGATCAATTGAACCCTTATTCAGAGCATACAAACTCTCCTCTCTAACCTATAGGATATTGTGCCACCAACAAAGGGGTACTGACTTGACATGGTAACCATGTAGTATACCTGATAATTCCTGAGCTCAGCAATTTTCTCATGCTGTACAGCTGAGTCGTTCCAGATGAGGTTGGTGGTCTCATCATCATCACGGGTCTTGATGTAGTCTAGTTCGCTGATGACTATACGAACTGGGGGAAAACACTTTCATTAGATTGTAATCCATTAATAGAATGAGCCATGCAGTCACTTAAATAAACTTTACATACACTCTGATCTTAGGAAAACACCCCCAGAGGATTGACTATACATTTTCACAAGGGCAAAACAACTCAATGATATTGATGCAAAATAAGAATAAGAAATGACCTGGACCCGGAAATCAATTATTTCTGCTTCGCAGATCAATATTTCACTCAAACATTTTGCTCGGCTTAAATTTTGTTTTTGAATACATTAGGAGAGAAATGAGACCGGGAGATTATAGATCAAAAAGCTCACAGCAATATTTACCATTCATGGAATGGTTGCAGAGCAGCCAATCGTAATGCCGCTCTTCAAAAAGATAAATTAATTGTCTGTAATGCATTCAAATCCCACTGGAAACCCCATAGTATGAGAGATAGGTGGCAAGCCCATTTGGACATTAATCCAACAACTATTCATTATTCAGAGAGTAATGAAAAATTCATATGCCCTAACGAAACAAGGTATTAATTAATTTCTTGAAAGCCTCCACAAACCTGGAGAAGGCTTGCCTAATGTTGCATGTTTCCGATGTGACTTCATCCATCTGTTAACGTAGGTAGAGGCTCACAGTGTTTTGCTAACTGGAACAGGAAGGGTTTGCATCACAGCAGGCCTGTGCTTGCAGTTATTATCAGGGCTTTGGATACAAAAAAGCTTTAATTGGCCTTTCTTACACATCTTATTAAACAGACGTCTTTAGGGTAAAGAGTTTGCATTCCCTTCTCAGTGTGTGTGTAAAGCAGATTTCCAACAAGATACTCCCTAACCTTTAACCTTTTCTCGTAATGCAATCAATTCTGAAACAGAAAAAGACAGGTGAAAAAAAAAGGTAACAGCAAAAATGAGCCATCTATCTGGCCCTTAGTGTTAATTTCCCTTCGAAATAGCCGTGCACTACTCTCAGAATGGCCACTGTGAGGGTCTCGTCACAGCTAGCTGACTGACTCACAGCTGGACTTCCATCTACCTACAGGATCCCAGCAGCCTCCAACTTCTACTTTCTGCTGCTGACTCTTTAGTTTCATAGGTTGTAGTTCACCCCTGAGAGCTCTGCTGCCACACAGTATATTGAACATGGGAGGAATGCTTACAGTGCTCTTTCAGCCAATCTAAAAAAGCTCACCTCTAAGTTAAATTACCTCAACAGAGATTTATGTTATGTATATGAGGCCAAGCTGTCTCTTTGAGAACTGTTTTTGCTGGACTGCAACTCTTTTAGCTTTAATCTAAGCTATTAAATAAAGTTGGTATCCTTCAAACAATCCAATGTAGCAAATGAGATTTTATTGTTGAGAAAACATTGTGATTGGATTTTGTGGCGTTTTGACAGACTAAGCCATACTGAGGGCTGTTTCCGAGATTAATAGAAATTCGATGTGTCACAGAACATTAATTTCACCTGCAGAAACACACAAAATGTTTGTCTCGCTCACACATGAAATTTTCATGAGGAATTTGTCAAAATAAAGATTCAGAAGCTTAAATTTTTTTTTTCTTTTTTTCTTTCTCTTTTTTTTTCTTCCTCAGCCTGTCAACTGGAATTAAATGTATATGTACACAAATAAATAAAATAAAAAAAACAAACAAACAAAACAAAACAAAAAAAACAAACATTAACAAGAAAAGCTTATAGAGACTCTATAGAGCTTGGAAGAATAAATATGTTTGGCACAACAGTGCATTCAGATCACAATTCTGCTTGCAAACAC
>JASGAU010410738.1:0-27746 GCA_030220045.1 Australoheros facetus | reverse complement strand
AAACTTTCCTTTTTCATCAAGCTTATAGTTAGGGCTGGATCAGGTGACCCTGAACCATCCCTTAGTTATGCTGCTATAGGCCTAGTCTGCTGGGGGGTTCACATCATGCACTTCTTTCTTCATCTCTTTTCACTCTGTGTGTGTGTTAATGCACCACTCTGCATTAAATCATTAGTTATTAATAATCTCTGTCTTTTGTCCTGTCTCTCTCACCGCAGCCCCAACCAGTTACACCACATGGCTGTGAAGATTATCACAATTCCCACAATACACAAACACACCACAACCCAAAAAAATGACCTGTCTTTACCTTCTGTTTCATATGTATTGCTTTTCTAAACTTGTTTATAATTAATATATCCACAAGCCTCTGTTCTCATACATACATGCCTCTGATACAACACTCGCCCAGCTTTGGTTCTCAGTGCAGCGTCCTGTTGAATACTGACTCATGTAACTGTGATGCCATCAGCGATGCTCTAAAATTAAACTCAGCTCAGCTTTAAGCAGCAGCAGCAACAACAGACCATCAAGATGCAGACAGTTATTCTGTAGTTTGTTTATCTTCAAACATAATATTAATGCCAGTTTGGTCATTTTTAAATCTGACATTTATGGTTACATTAGTGTCTTTTTCCACAGTAGTAAAATGTTCATGGTCTCCAATTCATTATCATACAAAAATAGTCATCTATAGGTAATCGTCCAAATTATACAAAATATATCTGCATAGTTCTTTCAAACTCGTATACTGTAGATCATTCACAGAGTCAGAGGTACAGAGAACTCAGAAAGGTCACAGACTTTAAACTCTGTCTGGAAAATTGACTCCAGGATTAACAGTGTCTGTGCAAATAAATGAAGCATACTGAAGCAAGTAACGATGAGCTAAAATTAAAAAAATGACCTCAGACCTCCTTCATCACCTCACTGCAGAGGATGGTATTCAGGATTTCCCCAGTGGACACCAGTAAGAATCACATGACAGTGATCTCAACATATGGAATGACTACAGACCTGGAAGGGTTAAAAAATACATGAAAATCTTCTAAATATACCCCAACTAATGAGTGAATGCCAGCTATGATAAGGAACGTTAAAGACGCAGAGCTGCCTTTATATTTAACGCACAAAGCTGAGACAGTTATCCACCCTGTCCTCTGAATCTGAGGAAGTCGACTCACAGCGTTCATAAGAACAGTGAGGAGGAGGAGGAGGAGGAGGAGAACTCTCAGGGTTATCAGAGCTCAACTCCTTTTTACGTTGGATTTCACCCACGGGTTAGATTGTATTATTGTAGGGTCTTTACCCACAATACAAAGCGCCTTGAGTCGACTGTTTGTTGTGATTTGGCGCTATATAAATAAAATTGAATTGAATTTAGGCAACAAAGTTGCTTGTTGAGATTTAGATAAAAGTAATGCTGCCATAACAACCAAAAGTGAGCTTCAGTGATGTAAAAAACTCAAATATGAACTAAATTATAAGACAGAAACAGAAATTCAAAAACACAAAGAGGAAGCCAAAAACAGCAAGTCAGCAACTAATTACCCAACAGGAAACACAACACAAAACAATCAACAACAGCTGAAGAGAATTAGGGAAACAGGGAGACAGAGACAGGAAGTAAAACTGACACAGGGCACAAAACCCTTCAAAGTAAAACAGGAAATAACCAAAAGAGGACTAACACAGACCTGAATACCAACTTCAACAAGATGTCAGTGACAAAAGAACACGGGGGGGCATCAACACAGAAACTGCTGCTACCAGCAAACAGCTGTTCAGTACACAAACCAGAGCAGAAATTATGACAACAACTTACACAGAGTAAAAACAGCAAAGAAAGACTCAATATCAAAAATAAAAACTCATGAAATAATAATAAAAACCAAACAGAAACCAAAACATAAATTCGTTAACAAAGAATCCAAATTCAGGGACATGAAACTTCATGACTCGTGGTTTTGTCGCGGTGCTAATAAACCCTGTCTTAATCTTAACGATGTCTTCAAAGCCCTGAAGGCAAACGTCTCTCACATGTACCTGAGAAAGATGCTGCTTCATTTACAGGAATCAGGGACGGGACAGAAACCAAAAAGGAAATAAGACTGAGACCTTTGACAGGCATCCAGTGGAGGGGGAAAGCTCCTGAGATTGAGACTCAAAAATTACATTTAGTTGGTATTTAAATATTTGATCACCATCTAACAAAACCCGCCTTCTTATTACTGTAACACACCTGGAAATATTAACCTATTAACAGATTAAAGTTGGCTTTTATTTTAACCGCATGTTAAATATGCAGCTTTTCAGAAACTAGAAGGTGTTTTCAAGTTAAGTTTCATCCACTTATTTTGGCATTACAGTTTTTCTTTCAATGGGTGGATGTTAACCCTCTGAGGTCTAAATCATCACAGGTGTTCATCTTAACTCTTCATTTTGGAGGTAAAACAAAGTTTTGTGGAAAAATCTTTGTACTTATCCATGTCTGTCAGAATGGTTGTTTTCTTTGTTCCCTGATCAACCAGACCTGAGAGGACAATTTTAATAAAAAATCATTTTTAATTAGATAATGTGACCGCCCAGGGTTAGAGCTGGGGTCATCAGCGATGATGACGCAGTTTTGCTTTGCTTACGTTTTGCTTTTATTAATTTAGTACTTTTATTAGCTGACTCCTCAGGCCAAACAGTTAACACTGGGGGTCCAGGAGCCTACATTACCCACAGTGCAACTTGACTGCTGACATGTCCAAGATGTGAGTATTATGCTGCTTTTTGAGCCCTGAGCTTGCATGTTAGCCTAGCACTAGCTTAGCACAAACATGTCCAACCTAGCTTTCTTCATTCAATAATGATTGAAATTATTTCAGTAAAAAAATCACTATAATATAGTTTATATGAGGTTCAAAAATGGAAAAATAAAAATAGGAAAATCCTGACTTACCTGATGTTTTTCTGTTTGTCTCAGTTTGAGTTTTTGCTCACATTCCTTCTTGTGTGTAACTTTAATGTGGACTTCAGTGTGTGTTCAGTCTGTCTGTGGATCTGAGCCTGTCTGTCTCTGTGCTTCACAGCAGCTCCAGAGGGTCTCCTTCCTCTCTGTCTGTTTTCAGTCCGTTTCTGCTTTTAACTCAGCGTACACTCGGTGTGTTCAGCGTCTCTGCTCCGAGGTGAGAAGGCTTCCCTTCTCTGCTATTTTTACATCGTACGCTAACAGATCCAGAGCTCTAAATTTAGTGTCGGGGTGAGGCAACGAGAAACAGGAGAGGAGCAGCAGGCTGCGTGGAAATGCAGAGAAGTGACATTAATTAATATGAACACTCGCATGAAATTCATCTTTAATCAACAAGTAAACAAACAGGACAGCTGTTTGCACAAAACCAGGTGCTTTTTAAATGTTTTCCATGCTGAAACATGCACGTCTACTATGACAAGGGTCCAAGTAGTGACAGTTCTCACGCTCCCTGGCAATCGGCCAATCAGCACAAAGACTCTGAAGCCCCTCTCTGTATCAAATTGCAGGCATCTGGGCTCCTGTGGGAAAAGCTGGGTTAATTGTTTCACTGACATTTGGGATGTGAAACTGTCCTGGTTTAGATAATTGTTCTAGTCATTTAAAAAGTGTCGAGGGTGTGGGAATAAAAGCTGAAGGAGAGCGTGTCATTAGCCTGGATATGCTAACCAGGAAGTGTTGATGTGTAAAGTCAGTATAATAAAAATGATTATTCTGCAGAGCCGATTAGAAACTAGATCCCACATGAGTGGCAGTGGTGGTTTTATAACAGAAAGTTTTATAACAGATGTTAAAGATGCAGGTTTTTAAAAGAATAAAAATACATTGATGGAACTTATTGCAAAAATTGCAATGAAAACAAAAAAACCCTGGAAAATTTACTGCATTAATCATAATTTCATAAACTAAAGGAACTGAAAGGGCAAAGGGTGTGACCTCTTTCATGGTACCCCATAAAAAGTTTCCAGTGTTTTCCTCGAGGCTTCGCCTGCATGTGTGCAGATCAGTTTGTTGGCTGTTCGACCGACATAAACTAAAATAACTGTATGGTTCTTGTGAACCAAGCAGCTGAAAAATGAAGGCAAGACAGGAGTTCCAGTTCTCCTAAAGGCCTCGTGAGACTAAAGAGTCAGTCCACCAAAGCTTCATGTTAAAAGGTCCAAGTTTACAACAGAAACAAACATGTTTACAGCCTGATTTAAGAAAAGAAAAGAAAAGAAGGTTTTGGCCTCTGTGAAGTGTTTCCTGTTTCAAATCAGCTGTAAAGTAAATTACCTTTTTATAACTCTATAACCGATAAGACTTAACGTTGGGGGGGTTGCTTGGATGTCTGCTAAGTCTCACCTCAGCAATGGCCTGTCAATCAATAGTTATGAGGGAAAAATGGGTACTTCCCAACCTGGAGTGGTTCCCGGAGCTTCCTGGTAGTGAGTGGGTAAAACCAGTCACTGCACCAAAAACCTCCCTGTTATTTCTTTGTTGCTCGTAGATTGCCACAGTGGCCTTTAGTTTGTGTGCAAGACACCCACTTGTCTGCAAACTCTCTCTAGCTTCACCTTCAAAGTAAAACGTGCCTCAAAAGATGCAGCTTTTACTTTGAAGGTGGATGTTCTCTGTTTCTGGTTTGTGTCTCCTTTCACAGTTTCACTGCTGCTTACAGAGAAGTTAATGAGCGTCTGCAGATGAAGTCTGCTAGCAAGCAAAGCTATTGCTGAGATGTTTTAGGTGCAGAGCTGTTTACCTCGTTGTGACCAATTTGACCAAGTGGCTGCCAGCAACCTCTCTCAATCATTCAACATCTGGCTGCAGAATACTCGTTTTTCCGTTCTAACCACTGGTTGCCAAATGGTCTCCAGCTGGTCTCTAGGCCTGTGTGACCTGCATGGGCTGAAGTGAACCTCTCCACAGTGTTTGGTGTTGGTGCATTTTGGAGCATTTTTCCAAGAACTTACCTGACAAATACCACAGCTGGCTGTGCAGTACACACCATCCAAGAAGTCTGAGGTTCAGTTTTGGTGAAATTCTGGCAATTTATTACTCACGTCACCTGAATTAATACATTTCTATCTGAAGCACCTGTACAGTTTCTGAAGCTTGCTAACCACCCTGGCTGACCTTAGCCTAAAACTTAGCACTCCATCCACTTGTCCAAATATAAAGTTTAGGTTCCAAAAACCATCATGATGGGATACAAAAAGAATAAGCTCAGGGTTTCCACAGTAGATGGTGACTTAAAATGTCTGCATCCATCTTTTATGGTCTGTGAAATGTTTGTAAACTTTCAGTATTTAACATCCTCAGCTGTGTCTTGATTGGTCCAGGCTGTCCACCCACCTCCCCTTTTGTGTGACCTCCAGATTTAGTCGTTTAGATAATCTGGATAAACTGTCTGCTTGCTTACAGCCCTGTCTGATTTATTTTGAGTGTTGTTACCACATTTCCAGTTATTACCTTGGTGAAAGAGTCCAGCATATCTCATTTCATCATTATTTATGAGAGACGTCCTGTGGTTCGAACTAATAATGCTTTGTAAACAACTATTTATACTTCAAGACCAACTGAGGTGACTGAATGAAATGAGGCCTCAGGGCTCCGAGCCGCGTAGTGTGACTCGACAGAATAAACTGTTGACACATAACGACTAATGAGATCGGGAGAGCTGTCCAATGAATCGTTTACTGGGCTGACCATGTGACCTCACACTTCTACACATCTGACTGAACTCTCTATACATACTGAAGCTTCGGAGCAGGCACCGCTGCTGCTCTCGGGTCAGTTTTCAGTGAGGTCACACAGCAGCAGGAGTCCCCTCCACCTGTAATGGATCCTCAGATCATGACAGAAAACTGCAGCAGGTTCAACACTCGCTGCAAACAGGCTTCACCAGTGTTTTTTTCAGCAAGAGCTGATTTACTGTGGGGGAGTCCTCTCTATGTTATGACTATTGTGTTCATACAGTTTTTGATTCAAATCAAATGTTAGTTTAATAAAGCTGTTTACTGTCTGCTTCAGTGTTAGTTTATAAAGCAAGAAAATGCCTGCACCTTTAGGTGGTTACAGTCCCCCCCCAGTCATGTCATTTGAAAGGTTTTGAAGATTTCATCAAAATGAAGACAATTGAATTCAGTTTTATTTATATAGCACCAAATCATGACAGCACCCTTAAAGAATTTTATATTGTACGGTAAAAAAAAAATTACAATAATACAGAGAAAACCCAACAATCAGATGACGCCGTATGAGCAGCACTTGGTGACAGTGGGAAAAACTCCCTTTTAACAGGAAGAAACCTCCAGCNGCCTCAAGCAGCTGAGACAGGACAAAAGACACACTGTGGAAGAGAGACAAAAAAAACTGGTGCCATTTAATTAATACCACTCTAACCAATTTTAATAATCTCTGTATCGATGTCGTAAAGGTCTCTGACATATAACTTTCAAGTCTGACCTTGAAACTGCACATTGATCAAAAGTACTTTTTTCTTCATCCTTTATCAATAAAAGTGAACTTTATGTAATTGATGTAGTGACCAGTTTTCACACTTTCAGGTGCTTTTTTTTTTTAAAAGAAATAACTAGTCTAGGCAGAACCCATGATCAGGGGATTCAAGCACAGACACGGAGGAGCTGGGACCCTTGCAGGTGGGTAACTGGTAACAAAGTCTCTAACTGAAGGAGAAAAACTTGAATTCAACTTTACTGAGTGAGCCGGGTTCCCTCTGAACAGACACTGACTCTCTGGTAAGGAGTGAAGGCTTCCACTGGTCCTCAATTACAGACGCTTGATGGGATTTAATGAAGCACAGGTGTGTCTGACAGCAGCAGGGGGGGTGTAGCTCCACCCCTAAGGGGAGGGACACCCAACTCCAAGAAAACGAGCTGCTAATGTCGATAGAGCTGCAGATAATTTCCTGCAGTTTCAAACTGGCATTTGATACATTGTTATGAAATTAATAATTCTCACTGTAATCTCACTGATCAATTATAATGATAGACATCAAGTTTTATCAAGAAATACATCAAGACAAATATCAGCAAGAACACTTTTAACTTTATTTATACCCACACCATTTGCGTCGTAGTACAGTCACATAATTCAAAATCAGAGGACAGTAAACTCTCGATCTGTGTGACAGGATTAAAAATCTGAACTCATGTTGTCGTGTTGAGCCCGTCCACTAGGTGTCCTCAGTGAGCCTTCTTCTCCTCGTCAGCCTGAGCAGCTGCTCTTTATCAGCTCATACCTCCTCTGTACTGAGGAGCTCTGTGAGGGAGGCAAATACATCTGACCTTTTGTCTAAACTGATGCTCTTTTTTAGCTATAGTGGCTCTGGTAATTTTAGATATTAACTAAAAGGCTTTCCTTTTCACACATAAACTACAAATCCATCAGCAAAATATCCACAGGGAAACAGGAGATCAATTTTCTATTGTTCTTGGTCTGAAATACACATGTGAGAGTGAATTAAAGAGTGAATTAAAGAGTGAATTAAAGAGTGAATTAAAGCACCTTTTCTGCTGTTGTAATTAGAAATCTGAATCAAAGTGTGAAGAGTAAATGCTTGTAAACTCATTGTCTTTCTGCAAACTGACCTGCATGAAATGTGTGATTATCATTGTTCTGGTTGAGCACTGGCCTTCAAGTTAATTTAGAGGATTATAAATATATATATTCTTGCATTTAAGTGCATCAATATCATCATTTAATTAGATTTAAAGAAGCACTCTGAGAGCACAAACCTCCACCAAGGCAGCTCCCTCCCTGAGCAGCGTTTCCTTTTAGGGGACCAGGATTATATTTTGTTTAAATTCATTTTGTTTTCTTTGTTCTTTTTAAATGTACATTAATTTGAAGTGCAGTAAAAACATTTGCAAACTTCATGCTTTTGTTATTTGTCCTGTTGAAACCCATCTTAATATACTTTACATATAATAATTACTTTTTATGGGTTTCCTCCGGGTGCTCCGGTTTCCTCCCTCAGTCCAAAGACATGCAGTTACTGCTCCAGGGCCCCCGCGACCCTGAACCGGGTAAGCACAAGAGAATGGATGCATGGATAATTTATGTGCATATAGCACATGTGTAGCATTCATTGTGTTGTTTAGTAAAATTCATTTAAATGTTTAGTAATAAATATCATGTGAAAAAAGTTTTTGATCACAAGTTGTTTGTTTTTTACATTTATTCAGATTGTTAATATTGAAATGTTATAATTCTAATCTATGTGACAAAGTCATAATAAAACAAAGGCAGTGGGAGTTTAAGAATAGTTTTAAAATAAAAGACAGTTTATGAAAATTTGAATTTATAAGACCTTGAAGAGGAGGTCAAAGGTCAAAAGTAACTTAATTAGCAGAAGAAATAATGTCCTATAACAACAATGAATGCACATAAATGAAGGAGAAAACTACGAATACATAGGAAAACATAATATCTGAAACCAGATCTGAAGTTCGTTTTAACCACTAACGTAATCATGCTGTTCATAATTATAGTAGTGCAAATATATGAACAACTGCTGAAAGTTACCACAGTGCAAAAATTCACAAGATGAATGTTTTACTCCTTAAATTGAAATACAATTTTTGACACTACATCCACTGTCATAAACACTGCAATGCACTTCCATGTATCTTTGCCCAGCCACTGCAGCCTTTCCTCAACAATTCAAACTTTCACTTTCTGTTTCACTCTTATTGTTCTGTTTGTCCTCCATCATAAATAATACTTCTAATTGTGCATCCAGAAATGATCATGTTCAACTCTCACAACACTCAGAAAGTGTACACTTTAACAAGGCTTTCAGCCATCGAATTAAGAAAAAAGTACATGCCTGGAAATTCTAAAATTAAAATTAGTGGCCTAATGATTGGAGTCCCATCAAATGCAATTAATTTGTATCTATCTAACAAACATATATATGTGTTTTTGTCAATGTTTTGAGTTTTAGCAGGCAAAATGTGAGGCAACTATAAAATGTTTTCAAAGTACAAATAAAGGGAATATGTTGTCAATATTCTTCTAATGGGCTACACAAATAATATTTTTGATTTGTTTTTTTTGCTCTGATGATAGCCATTAGCTTTTAGGGAAAGTGTTTGCATATACTCTGAAAGAAATCTTTTGAATTAAGATGAACTATGCAGTCGTGTTCTGCCTATCTTGCTTTGGGGCCATTCAGAGGTCGGTACAGTGGAACTAGAAACTTCCAGGACTCATTCCAACCTGTCAGAGGCTTAAAGGTCATCTGGTTTTTCAAATTACCAGGCCTAACCAAGAACCTCCAAGACTCTGCCCACTCTTCAAAGAACTTTTCATTGGAGTTGTCCTGAGGATTTTTTACTAAAGTAGCTCCTTTCCTTGGACGTGGTTGGGTTTTACCCAATAGGTGGCATCCTGCCCACTTCTTTTCTAATTGTTTCTCTTTGTCAGTGCTGGAGTACAAATGCCTCCTTGATTTAGCCTTTTTTGTTATAATCACCCTAGGGTCACTAGGCCCCTTCAGCTTTCTTTTCTCTTCATTCTGTGCACTGGTACTCTGCAGGAACTCATGGGAGTTTCCCCAAAGGCTGTAGGTTACAGGATTGTTGTCAAAGTCATTTTTGATGTTACTTTGGACTTTCTTTTCTCTTGACCACATGACTGAATACTGACACTGGTTAGAAGGGGACTCCACCCACGGTTGCTTCTCTTGGGGCATGGGATTGGCGAGTCTGAATGACCTTCCCCACTTGCATCCATGCTCACTTGCACTGACATGTTGCTGCTGAATAGTGTTGCTTATGCTTTGCCGAATTAATTCTGAAGACCCATAACGATTTGGCTGATGGTCGAAAAGTGATGCAGTGCTCCACGAAGGGCTCCAATCTTTCTCAGGGTATCTTTCCCCGAACACCTGGCTGTCAAAAGTCCCGCTCATTTTAGTTTTGGCCCTTTGTGAGGAAACCTTCCCTTTTAGGGGTTGAATCTCCATTGATTCATCCACCCAGTTTTCTGTAGGCCAGTGTGTGTGGTAGATGGACCATTGCCAGGCTTCTCTCCATTGAGTTAAGGATGGTTTGTCATGATGGAACTGAGTCTCTGAGACCATCCAGGCTGCCTGCAAGTCTGCAATGGATGCAACATGTCTCCCTGGTGTCCATGATTTGTCAGGCTTGTGGGAAGTCACACTTTCTTCATTGACTTGTGCCTTTTTTGGTCCAGATTCTGATCGATGCTGATGCCTTGAGAACTTCCATGATTCCCCCAAACTCCACTCCCTCATTCCTTCATTCTTAGGGAAATCCACAGGTACAAAATGGCTCTGTTGCTTTGCTCGATTTACTGTTGTGGACCAACCCTGCTGCCACAGTTCAGGCTCTTGGTACAAGGGCTGGCATGTAAATCTCCATGAGTCTTTCCACTCTGCGGCCACATGCTTCGTGTCATCCCCCTTTTCTGAATCTCTGAAAGGGTTGAGAAGATTTATCCTCATTCTTCGTCTCTCCATCCTCATTCTGTGCTTTATTATCTTCCAGGAGTCCCTCAGTTCCATGAAAGGCAACATTTTTTCCAGATGTTTCAGAAGACATGACTTAGACTGACTGAATTGTCTCTTTGGCTGGTATATTATATCGTGTTTGAGTTGTACATAGCGTGCATCTGCTTCCTCTGCAGTTGAAAAATTCACCTTGGAGTTGTTCTCCACCCTCTGAGCCTCAGTCTCTGTCTTTGGGGGTAATGCCTTAAGGATTTTCTCTATTTCATCACATGGTTTTGAGTTGTTTTTGGTCACTTGCCATGACTTGCTCCACTCAGAGAATGCCTTAAAGTCTTTGACGATATGCAAGTAAAGATGTTTGTCTTTATGCTCACATGATACAGGCACGATTTCTTGGAAATAGGACTCCCTGTGTTGGTTTTGGTTATCAAAGCTATTGTCAGGACCTTTTCTCAGAGAGAGATTTGAATTCTTGGAGTTGTTGAGGACCACCGCGGCTGCTTGCCATGAATTAGCCCACTCTGGACTGTGAGATTTTTTATGTTGAGGCACCTTGGATGTGTTGCGGCTTTGGTAGTTTGCAAGCCTCCAACATTCTTCCCACTTGGAGCTTATCTCTTGATTCTTGTCTTGCTTGCTAGCAACAGACTCATTCAGTACAGCATCATCTGGAACAGTGAATGGATCCTGCTGGTTTTCAGATTTGGTTGATCTCCATGAGTCACTCCATTCTGATGATTGCATGGTGTCATCGTGGTGCTCGGTCTCAAGTATGTATGTGCATAATCCATATTTGGAGATATTATCTCCATTTGTAGAAGATGTATCCTTCTTACTGCTCAGATCAGATTTCTTCCAGGACATCTTCCAATCGTCAGTGGAAAGATTCAAATCCAGTTGTTGTGATTCCAATGTCCTACAGTCAGGTTTTATCCAGACATGAAGATTCTGAGGATCCATTAAGTTTGGCTCATTTTGCCAAGGCTTACCTGCTTCAGAGCAAGGCTGCTGGGTAGCAAACATCCAGCTCTTGCCCCAGTCTGTGGAGCCCTCTGCTGGTGGTGGCAAGGATTTGTTGTACTTCCATGACTTCCCCCACACCAAAGAGGAAGGCTGAGTTTGGGTTATAAACATGAGTAACTGCAACCTGTTGGTTTTTTTATCCTGAACCTTTTTGTCCTTAACGCTGGGAACTGCCGTGGAGAAGCCGTTGCTGCTGCTTCCTGGTCTTCTGAGTGGACCTGAGCCTGTGCCATGAGGAAGAGTATGAGGAAGCTGGGGGTGCATGCTCTTCCAGACATTGTTGCCTGTCTGACCCTCAGCTGGTTTAATTTTCCTTTCCACCCTTTTGTATCCTGCCAGTTTAGCAACCACACGATTTGCCCAGTCCTGGTCAATCCTGCAGAAGAAGGCACAGAAGAAAAACCTTAAAAAACATGAATGAATGAATGAATGAATGAATGAATGAATGAATGAATAATACTTTCATTGATCCCACAATGGGGAAATTATAGTTAACAGAACACCCATCCAAGGACAAACAACCAGAGGGAGATAAATGTCTGCGGCCTTGCTGCCATCACCGAGAGGCGCTGCCGTTACAAAAGATGAAAACAATAGCGAAAACACAGAGGGTTAGGTGAGGAGAAGAAATTCATCTCATACTATGCCCCCCCAGGCGCCACAGAGCCGCACAGGGCACAATACAAGATTGCAAAAACCTCTGCATGCCTAGAAGCACATAAACTGCATGGGAGCAGTAGGGTGGGGAGGGTTGACTCCCCCTCGTTTCATGGTTGTCATTTTTATGTTGAGGCGGCGGGGGTGGGGTGGGGGGGTGCTGCCGGTGTTGTGACAAAAAGTGATTTTTAGTATTTGCCATAAAATGACTGCCTGTATTTAAACAGCTGTAAATGGCTTGTTGACCTATAATCTGTGAAGGATATATCAAACATATCTCTCATGAATGATATCAGGTCATTTTGAGTGAGAAACAGCATTTCTATCACAAGGTAGAAGCTACACTCAGTTTTAGGCAAAGTGACTTTAATATATTCATTTTTTTTCAAGGTAAAAACTGTCTGACATTAAAAATGTCTTTTTAAACATAAATCTGGCTCAGAAAGCTGCAGAAATCAGAACAAATATAACATCACAGTTATATAAAGATATCTGAAGTGGCCAAAAAGCTCTGGATTGATTATAATGTAGGTACAATAATACAGACTCCTAAAGATTGTTGAAAAACAGGTTATTTCTGCATTTTATATACAAACCCTTCATAAATCATGCTGACTGCACTCTGTTTACCAATATAAGCAAAGACTTTACACATAAAAACACACAGAAACATCTGGATCACTTTATGACAGACGATCACGTTTTGGCACACCGGCCGCTGTTGAAAGTAAGTAATAAAGTAACTTGTAATCTAACTTAGTTACTTCTAAAATGAAGTAATCAGTAAAGTAACTAAGTTACTTTTTAAAGCAGTAATCAGTAATCGGACTACTTTTTCAAGGTAACTATACCATCACTGAACATAAACATCTCACTTAAACAGTAAACCCACAATGATGATGTCATTCTTCTAGTATGAACAAAGTAATTCATCTATCCATCCATTCTGCATGTCTTTGAACTGTGGGAGGAAACCGGAGTACCAGGAGAAAACCTACGCAGACACGGGGAGAACACACGGAAAGACCCGGGCCAAGGACCTCCACAAAATATGCATGAAATATTAGCAACCACCTATGAATGGAATAAAATCACAGGCTAAATAATACTGTATAATACTGTAGCACAGTAAATACAAATACACTTGGCTTGTCATTATTGGAATTGTAAGGGAAAAAATGAAAGTGTAGACCCTCAAAAAGCTCCAATTTCTTACATCTGTCCTGTATTGACGTTACAGCCACAGAGAAATCTGACTTCTGATTGGCTTTCAGGTTTTTCATTTATAAGTATATCAGACTTCACTACTGCTCAAGTACAAACACACTTTAATAGAGCAGGACTGACAAATTCACAGCCAAAAAAGAACCAGATTTTCCTGCTTCAGGAAACAGTTTAAAGTCTTCATTTTTATATCTGTGAATTCTCCAACTTTGCTGTTTGCTGTTCTGTAATTCCACCCTGAGCTTCCCTCCTTCAGTATCACTGTCAACTGCAATTTGTGTCACTTTGTTCAGGTATTCATTACACGCCCCAATAAATCAGTAATCCAAGCTGCCCAAAGTGTCATGACTGTATTTTAGCGCATGTACCTCCTGTCTGAGCGCTGATGTCAGAGTTAACTGTGACCTTTCAGTGTCCCGATGGATCAAATTTCCCCGGTAGGACACCATCATTCCTACATTTTCTTTTTTTCAGATTTATCATCCCAGTTTTCCATTCATGTTATGAAAGCAAATTTTAGGAGTAAGAAACAGTTTTAATTGGAACAGCTTGTTGATGTGTCAGTGCTACTGCAGAGGCATGTACAGTGTAACAAACTCGTGAATACAGAAATAATGGTGAGAGATTAGTGACAGTTTAAACCTTTTTAAGCCTGGCTTACTGACCAAACCAAATAATGGACAATCACAACAGGAAGCCACGGACCTGCTCAGCTCTGCAGGAACTGAACATCCAAACAATGAAGGTCTGTTCATTTCCTTAAACAGATGATTTATAGTTTTCTTTTCATGCAACAAACTGAGCTGTTCTGCTGTATCAGGACTAACTGATGTTCAGTAAGCTCTGTAACACTCCTGACCTTCAGGCCTGTCAGAAGGTGGAATCTGCTGAGCGCTCGACTGAGATAACAAACAAAAAATTGTCTTATTGAGACTTTAATAAATACCTTTTTCTCCAATAAAGGGACAAACACACATATGAATGAGCCTACACACTGGCTGTTCAAAAACAGACAGACATAAAGAGTTCGGTTCCTTACGAGGGCAGAGCGCTCCTCTGTATCCGTTCCTGCTCCAGCTTTATCTTCAGCTGATGCTCTCGCACTCTGATCTCCCAGACGTTCTTCATGATGGAGGCGCCGCAGCCGACCACCTCCGGGTTCCTCTCACTGGACATCTTTAAGCTGCTTCAAACTCCCTGCACACACACACAGAAATAGACCCTTTGAGGAAGTATTATATTTGTATTGTGTCTCCTTTGTGGATGCATTAATATCTGTCACTTCCTTGCAGAGATGAAGGAGCTGTACCTCGGAGCGGTGATAATCTGAGTGACATGCGTGGTGACATTACCAACAGCTCTGCTGCTATTTATACTCTCACTCTGAGTCATTAACCTGCTGTTAGACATTTAGATAGGAGCAGCCCTATCTAAAAATATAACACACACACACACACACACACACACACACACACACACACACACACACACACACATACACACACACACACACACACACACCAGACCCAGACAGAATTCTGGCTCCCACAGATTACATTCAATCAGTTCCAGATACCTCTGATTGTAACTCGTTATGTGTATAAAGCACACCTGTCCACAGAATCAGTTTCTTCCATTCCAACCTGGGAAAGACCAAACAGCTGTGAAAGGACAAGACTGTAGACCTGCACAAGGCTGGGATGGGCTACAAGACCCTCAGCAAGACGCTTGGTGACGGCCAGCTGTTGGTGTGATTACAATCCCCCTCAGTCTGGAGCTCCATGCCTCACGGGATGAGGATTATCAGGAGAAAACGACCCAAGTTTGAACATGTAAATGGTTCAGAGGCTTTGGAGAAAGTGCTGCAAAGCCTCCTTTATCTGATTGCTTCATGTAGGTCCACTCGGCTTGCTGCAGTAAATCCAAATGTGTGTGTGTGTGTGTGTGTGTGTGTGTGTGTGTGTGTGTGTGTGTGTGTGTGTGTAGTGATGACTCAGACTGTATCGAACTGGTTTTAAAACTGAACTGTGACACCAGCAGTTTTGAGTGCACAGAAATGAATGAATGAGGAGACACAGAGTGCTGCTGCTGTGTTTCTCTGGTAGGGAGGGTTAAAAGTGGAGGATGTCCTCTGTGTTTGATGGATGTATTGACCAGTTAAAGTACTCTGCAGAACACGAGCGGCACTCCTCAGTGTGACCATGGCTGGATAGAGGAAATGTAAGTGAACCCCAGTTCAGCTGAGGAACACCCACACTATGTTCTGCAGACGCTTCCTGTGTGCACCGATCTTTATTCTGAGTCTTCGGGCTCTGAGCAGGTCTAAAGCACTGCACGAGTTCAGTCATGAGAGTCGGAGACCTCCGGCTGCCTGCAGTGCTCTCCTGCTGCTCCCAAAGCCTGAATTTGATCACCGCTGTCATGAGTTATTTCAGGTTTGATTTTTATGGAGCATCTATCGAGATCACGCCTTGTGCCATAAATGTGCAGCTGGAAATGTCAGAGCTGCTGCAGCTGAAGCGCTCCGGTAACAGGTTCGTCTTACAACCCGAAACATTTAGTGCTGAGACCGTTTAGCCTGATACAGTTCTGCTGTTTTAATACAACAATTAACATTTTTCATCTGTTGACAGATCTTTGACATTTGTTGTGAAGGGGCCCCTCTTATAAGGGTTCTTTAACCTCTGACCTTTGACCCTCACTTCCACCCTACAGCTTAGATTTGGACTGGGTTGAATTGCCACTCTCCACACCACACTGTCAGTATGCAGAGTCTGGAATTCTGGGAATTCACTGTCCTAAAATAAAATGGATCCACTAAAATAAAAGGCAGTTCAGAGCCTCAGTATAACATTATGTAACTTAAGATGAGAGTCGTACTGAACTGCAGTCCTGCACTGATGGTCTTCACTGGTATACTTTCTGTTCACAGGTGCACACAGACAGCTGCTGCCTGTCTAGTGTCAGTCTTCACATATTGATTGCATACTTTGTGTAGACACGGAGGACTGACCTCTTCTTGCAGCTCCTCAAAACAGGATTAATTCAGAACACAAAGAAAACTAATCTTCAAAATAAACAAACCCCAAACGGCTCTCACGCATGAATATTAACAGCACGAGGACACAGAGGAACAAGGCGTGGTCAGAAACACCGAGGAGTCGACTGTTACTGCAGCTACTGGACTAATCACCAAACTCAAGCTCATCACTGGACTAAAGATTAAGTAAACACAAAACTCGAGGACTCAGTAATATCAGAAATAAGACACAGATTATACTAGAATAAAGAAATCAAATTAGGATTCAATATTCAGTGAGTACAAAACTCAGCACTTAAAGTACAAGGACACAAAACATAAACACTTCAATAGATCCACTGAGAACCCAAAGCTTAAAAAAACATGAGGCATCCTGTATTGATGATGATTAATACACAATCTGAATTCTCTGTTTCACCTTTGGCCTTTTCATCAGGACTGTGATTTGATTTTCAGCTGAAATTTGTTCAGACTTTCTGTATCATCGATGATGTCGTCTGCAGCTCGTTCCCTGAGTGCTGTGACGACATCATCGATGATGTCGTCTGCAGCTCGTTCCCTGAGCGCTGTGACGCCTCTGAGCCATTAAAAACTGTCAGACTGTGGCAGTGGCCTCGGGTGGTCCTGTGTGCTAGTTCGACACTCACATGTTTGGGACATTATCAGCCTGGCCTCCATCTTTTCCAGTTATGCCTTATCTCATCTGTGGTCATGAACAGATTTTTATGCTTTATCTTCCTTTAAATCAAATTAAAGGAAAAATGCAGAGAATCCTCAGATGATGATGATGATGATGATGATGGTGGTGACGGTGATCCTATCTGACCTCTGCGTCTCTCTTCCTGCTGAAACATCCTCCCGAGTTTCGGTGAATTTCTTATCTGGCAGGTTTTTTGATCATAGACTCGGTGACCCGATCAGTGTTTTGAATTTCTGCGACTGTTTTTCCTCCTCTTCGGATCGTTACCATCGCTGATTAGCGTCATATCAGCTTGAAGCAGTCTTGGTGTTTTCCGCTGACCTCTGACATCATCAGGCTGTTTTCTGCTGCTTACTCGATATTTTGTCTCTTTTTAAAATGTTTCCGACCCCACAGATGGCTGTGTGGGAAAATCCCAGCAGATGAGCAGTTTCCGAAATACTGTCACCAACAACGACGCCACGTTCAGAGTCACTTAAATCACCGTCCTTCCTCATTCTGAGGCTCGCTGAGCTGCAGCAGGTGTTCTTGAACGTGCCTAAATGCACTGAGTTGCTGTGATTGGCTGATAAGATAATTGCATTAACAAGATAGGAACAGGTGCACCCAACAAAGTGAATGCATGTTTTTTAATTCTATTTATTGAAATGTTTAAATGATGGAATAAATATTAGTCATAAACAATGTGTTTGTGTCACTGTTGAACTCTGAATCTAACAGGTTACATTACTGTCATCACTTCATAATGTAACACACTCCTGTTCCCAAGTTCAATAATCACGTATCAGTTACTTATTACATTATTGGTATCCTTACATTACATATTGGGTTGATTAAACAACATATTCCATGCCAATATTTCATGTCACGTGATGTGGATGATAAGCGTAACAAGTCAGATTGTTACTTTATATTTATTATTTAAACGGTCAGGAATGTGACAGTTCAGCAGAAAATGTAGATGCAGCAGAAGAGCAGAGAGAAACGTGCTCATCACTGAGCATAAGGGAGGAAAATGTCTGTTTCTACAGTGTAATGAGTCTGTATATGGATTTGTTATCTATTGTCTTCTTTACTGCGTACGCGTGTTTGTTTATTTGGGAGAAACTCTTAAATTAACCTCTCAGGTTTCACTTCATTCTTCTTCTGCTTTGCAGTTTCTGTCTTTTTGTGTGTGATTGTTTCATCTTGCTGTGCAGAAATCAACAGCATCCATTTAACTGAGAACACTTTCAAATGGTACACAGTCAAAACACCACACCCACTCATGATCTCAGTAATTCAACATTAACGTGTCTTCACACAGTGGCTTTATTTTGACTTCACGTTTACCTGAAGTGATCTGGGATGTTCTGGCGCTCCTCCAGCTTCATGTTTTCTCTCTTCCTGATAAAGTCAGCAGGTTTCCAAACCAGCGCCGTGTGACTGAAGACGTTATCCTCCCTGATAACAACCTTTTTGACCAGCTAGGAGGTGGAGACGGCCCTTAGGCCTGAAAACTGCTAATAACGTTCATTTAATGGACTGATAACATTCGAAGCGGGTGCTGTAAAGATAGTGCAGCAATTAAGTTTTTGCTCCGTGACTTCCCTGAGTACATACCAGAGTCTTATCAGAATGAGAGATGCTTTACCTTAGATCATAATCATAATGACGAGCATTGTCAGACACAGACAGATATCAGTCAGCAGGAAATGAGAAGGCAGTTTATGACGGGAAGTGATGCTTTAAGTCTTTCCATCCTGGGGGAGGAGGCTCAGAGACTGAGGGGTGATACTATGACATAAGTCATTCTATAAAACCCTGAATGTGCAGTCATTTAAGATGTAATGTGTTCATATGGGTCAAATTGAAATCACTCTGATTTTTCATTGTATGATAACCTTGTCAATAGTGTAAAGAAAATAAATACAATAATAATTCAGTGACATCTCTGAATCCAAACACCTTCAATAATATAATTTGAAAAGCAAAGGCATGTATGAATGTTCTTTATTCTAGCCTCGACAGCCCTGCACCGCTCAGACAATCATCAGGAAATCTCTCAGTGAGTACGCAAAATTCCTCAAGTCAAGATTTTCCAGCAGCCCTAAAAACTCTGTAGAGGGACTCTAAAGGCTTCAGGTGTGGTGGCTTCACCTGACAACAGACTGTCAATCACAACACATGGTAAACGGACTCATTCTTATGCAGCGCTTTTCTGCTTTAACTCTACTTTATACAACATGTTTGCATTTACCCACCGACACACATTCACACCAGCACTTCCCTCTACAGCTGTGCTTACTGAGTCACACACATTCATACTCCGACAGTTGCATCAGAGAGCAACTCGGGGTTCAGCATCTTGCCCAAGGATAGTTTGAGACTGGAGCAGCCAGGAATCGAACCACCAACCTTCCAGCTATTGATTGAAAAGCTAGAGAAACTCATAAGGGGGTAAAAACAGGAGGGTATACATCAAAAGGGGCCAATCCTCCTGAACCACAGCCACATGCATTATATTATGCAGCAGTATCATATTAGCAAATTATCAGTACTTGTATTACAATGTGCTGCAACTGCTGTTGGTTTATTTAATGCCTTCTGTGACAGTAAAGGACCACAGAGAGCACGTTTTTAGCAGTGGTAACTTTATTGCTGATGTTTTGAATGAACAGACAGCGTGACAGAGGTTTTATTTTAAAGAGCAGACTCTAATTAATAATTACTCTAATTAAGAGGGGCTGAATTCAGAGACAGCACAGATAAATAAAGAGTTTTGACTCATTTGCATTACCAGGATCACTTTCATTATAAAATAACATTGGGTATTGATTAGGTATTACAGTAGATGTATTATTAGCTTAATCGTTTAGTAACTGTAGGAGATTCAGTGATTAAAGGCATGAATCAGAGAAAAGCAGTAAAGCCTCCCTCTGAAGAACTATGAATGAACGTGCTGATAAAAACCAGCAGCTAATCTGACTGAGCTGTGTTTTATAAGAGGAGCCGAAGCCCGAGAAAAGAATCAGAAACTTATCCCATCAGCGAGCACTTTGGAGCGGGGTCAGGCTGCTCCGGGCTGCAGGTGCTGTTCTGGGAGGAGGCGGCCAGAGCTGCCTGAAACAGTATCACCCTCTGCAGCAGGTCATACGTGGAGGCGGTGTTATCCGGCTGCCTCACTGCATCACTGTTATCCAGCTGCTGCTGCTGCTGAAAGGTCAGCTCAAACAGCTCATCAGTGTAATACTTTCCCCCATTCGCTGACACCATCTCATCAATCTTCCTGATCAGCTTGGCCACCTGAGCTCTGTTCCTCATTTTCTTGTTGTTGAAGACGTGGTAACGGTTACCGCACTTGTTTATCACCTCTTGAAGTTTGGGGTGCCCGGTTTGCAGATACTGCTGTATGGTTTTGTTCTTCAGCTCGTCGCCGCGCGTGAACAGGACAATCGTGTACTTAGAAAACTCGGGTCCAAAGATCTTCTCCAGGGCTTGCACGCAGTTTTCTTCTTCTTTGGTGAACCTGCCAATCTGAAGGACCAGGATGAAGACGTGAGGTCCCGGAGTGCACACGTGGATGCATTTTGCAATCTCTTTCTTTATGTTCTCAGCACTTTTAGATGTATCCAAAATGCCGGGCGTGTCGATTATATGCATCTGTCTGTGGCAGTGGACCCGTTCTATCTCACATGTCTCCGTCACAGACTGGGGACTCGACAACGACTTGAAATACCTCCGGCCCAGTATGGTGTTACCCACTGCGCTTTTCCCCACTCCGGTTTTCCCAACCATCACAATTCTCAGAGGAGCCCCTGTGAAAAGAAAAGTTTGTCACGACATGAAATTCCAGTAATGAAACCACTTCAATCTGATTGGTATATAAAATATTCCAACTTCACCTGCTGGGACTGAGGAGTGGGAACCCATCTCGGCACCTGTCCGAGTAAATCGACACCAAACCTCACCACAATTAATATGGTGCAAGTGCCCGCCCACATAAGGTGGACCGGCCTATATCAGTGAGATTCAGTGTGACAGCTTCAGATACAGCGACTGTGTGGAAAGCTACATGCTTACTCCTTCCTGAGCAGGAAAATGCAGGCTGGAAAACTTATTCCATGTAAGTGACACCTGTTTATAATTTGGGAGAGGTTTCTGAGCACCTGTATGCAACATCTGTATGATGCAAAACTTCCTTCTGACCAAGTTATTACTTTAACTCATGTCTAATAGTGTTATATTTAAGGAAATTCAGGATAAAATGTGCCTTGTGAAAGCAAACTGGCTGCTAAATGTAATTGATAGCACAGTCTACAAAGTATACATTACTCATTATTAATAATCTGCATTGCACAAAAACCTGTTTGCATGTGAAGTCCAGCTGAAGTTGTACAGTACAGGCAGCATGCTGCTGACACATCCTGGGCTCATACCTTTGAATGTTTCTTCTGGAGATTTTTAGTTTCATAATTGTGCAAAATTTTGTCTGAAATGTGACAGTTTTTCATCTGAAGTCGCTACAATTCACACTCTTTTCTACAAATACTGGAAACATAATGAATGAATAAATCTCCACCAGGGAGCAGCGCTCTGCAGCTGTGGTCCCTCCTCTTTAACCTCTGCTCGAAATCACTTTTGTCTTTGCTTGTAAGCTACAGCTAGAAAAACAGGTGTGCTCGTCTTATCTTTGTTCTGAACGCCCGGTCTCAGTCCACTGGTTAGTGATAGCAGGAAAGCAGGAAGAGCAGCATTCCTCTTCAGGTGCTGAGATTAAAAAGGAGGAGCTTTAAAGTCTTTTCAGAGACTGAAGAAGTAAAGGTCTGGAGAAGCTGATGATCAGCAGCTGCTTTTGTGTTCATGGAAATGAAAGGAAGTGGTGACATCATCAGTATTTTGGCGTCTTAAGCTTGCTGCAGGTGGATGGATGCACAGCTACATGTATAAGGATAACAGATAACCTGTGTATGGTGTGTTTATACTTTTTTTTTTTTACAATTTATGAAAAACCAAAACTTACAGTCACACACAGCCAAATGAACTTATTGGTGAGAAAAACAAACACACAGAAAAGCTTTGTCTGTAATAAATGCAAATAATGATCTGATGTCAGATCAGCATGTGTCATGGTTGCTGTGGCAGGCAGGAAAGGTGGACCCCAAAAACAGGAGACTCAGAAAAGGTGAAAATTTGAAAATGAGGACCATACAAACAAATAAACTGGGCTGGACTGTTGCCAGAACTAAAACTAAGGGGCATAAGGAACAGAGACACACACAGTAGGAACACAGACAACAACACAACAATGAACAGAAGAAAACTGAAGGCTAAAATCCACATCAGGTAATCAGGGCAAGAGGAAACAGCAGGGCGCAGCAGGTGAAGCAAATGAAACTAATAACAGGGGAAGCAAAACTAAACACAAAGCACAGGGAACACAAGACTGTCAAAATAAAACAGGAAGTGACAAAACAAGGAACACGCAGAGTACACACAGAACACTAAACAGGAAACAGAGACTCAGACACGGGACAGAAACGCAGACTAGTCACAACACTGGGAATAAAACTCAACATGAAAACACAGAAGGTCAGGGGTAAGACTTAAGGACAAAACAGACACAAGACCACAGACGCAGGAGAGACAGGGACAAAGGGAACTAGAAAACCACAAATAATAACAAAATCAGAACTAAGATGAACAATGAAAACCAAAACAAACTAAGAAATAAAATTTAGTGAAAACAGAACTAAACGCTGGGCAGACGGCCCAGGACCATCACAGCATGAAGGCAGAAAATAACTGGAAACATTAAGAGCAGCCTGAGGCCTGAGTTTTTGTCTCACATGGTTTACTTTTCATATACAGAGATTCTGAATCATCAGGCATCACCTACTGGCAGTAAAATCTTTTTGGTTCTTTAGTTAGTTTCACTAATTCAATTAGTCTCAAACAACCAGGAAACTGAGATCTTTTCACTGGCAGGTTAAATATATGGAAACATCTCAAAACCAAGGCGTCCTTTCCAGTCCTGCGCTAAATTTGAATTCTGCTTATACTGGTTTCTTTCCACAGCATACCCTGAAACCTCCATCATCGCTCTGTTGGGAAAGAGGGTTCAGCTGAAGAACATCATTGGGAACATGATTCTCAACAACAAAGATGCTTTTGTCACAGTGTCAGATAGCTTTGAATGGAAAGCAAAGAAACTATTCAAAATCATCAAAACCCCGGATTTCTTTGATGAAGGATGTCTGAACCCGGACCAGCAAATCATCGACTTAATGGCGCTTTCGTATCCCGGCCCCAAACTGTTTATACTGGCAGTGGATTCAGAAAACACCAAAGAGGAAAAAGTCATGGCTCAAATCAAGCAACTTCAGGAGGCCTTCGGGGAGAAAATCACAAGCAACTTGGCTGTCACGCTGCCAGACATCGAGAGCTTCCAGTCACTGAACCACCTCAGAGAAAAGCTTTGCATCATGTTGACAATCGCCAATGAAAATCTGGCCAGTAAATGTGTAGAGTGGTGTTCAGGCCGCCAGCCTTTCCTGTACGACTACAAAAGCTACATAGAAAAAGCCGTGATCCGAAGAAGGGCGACCTTACAGAACAGAGGGTAAAACTTTACTTCATGATAGTTTTAACTATACGTTTATCTATGAGCAGCAGAAATTCCCCTCCATACTGGATCCAGGCTTTGTTCTTTCAGGTGAAAAGACAGACTGAAAAGGCAGAAACAAAGCAGCTCAGTTTCTTTATCTCAGTCAGTAAATCACAAATACCCGATTACTTTGGTGTTACCTAGCATACAAGTCTGTCCTCATAACTGCGTGTCTTGTAACTTGAAATAAATATACAAAAAAAGGATCCCCAGTTTGATTCCAGACTGAGATCCTGTATCAGGAAGGGCGTGGCAGCAGCCGATGGTAGCCTTGCTGTCTCATAAATGTGAGCGACTAAATGCTAAAGTTTGTCCATTAATGTCCACTGGAAGACACGTTTTCATAATTAATTCTTGAGCCAATTTGTTTTGAAAATTTTAATCATAGGAAGCTGAAAATGATAGAATAACAAGAAGGTTTCGAGGGAAAACTGTAACCTCCAAACAAGAACCAATCCAAAAGTATTCCATTAGATTTTTCCTTAATCCAGCTGGTGTTTGGAATGCTGTGAAAATCAGTGATCTGAGGTTATTAATCTTGAATCACATTAGAGCAAAGCTTCATAAAGGCTGATAGGGGGAAACTTAGCTGAATAAATATAACCCCGAATTAGACTAAACTTCTATCCATAGGTATTAACATGATATTTAAAGCATTTTTAATCTCAGTTTCAGTGGTCATGGCAGTCCTCCATATGAACAGTGGAGAGCAGGTAAGTTTCTGGTTTTAACTACATCATTAAAAAAAAACATTGGTCGGGTTGGGACGCTGGCAGGAATAAATGTTGATTCTATTTATACGTATAGATTATGAAGGCAAGGTGTTACCACTATTGTGTTACTAATTCATTAGTTAGCACAACTCGATCAAAGGTCCCTGTAACTGTAACTCTTATCTGGCCTCCTGAGGCTGCTGAGGGGGTTGCGCCACATGGTGAGCCCTCTGCAAATCTTCTCTTCATGGCAGACTGGGATAACGCCGTCCCTTCCTCCTGGACAGTCTTAAGCTTTTAACTGGATGTTGCAGTTTTTCTAACCATGGAAAAAAATCCTGCAATTTCTGCAACATCATCCAAATTTAGATGCCTGGGATCAACTAAAGCCCTTTTATCTGTTTAACTGCTGAAGTAATGATGATGGAATAACTCACAACATTGCTTGAAACAGTCAACTGCCAATCATTGTTGGTTCTTTACATCTTAAAGGATTTGACCTCTTACATCCATTTTCCACTTTGGATGTGAAATTAAAGCTGACACTTATATAATACACATATGTGTGTTTTATCATTCTGACTTGATGTTTTGGTCATTGTTGCAGGTCTCATACGTGAGCTGAAGTCACAGCGAGCCTCTGGGGGAGTATCAGAGCCTGATCAACACATTGGTATGTTTCAGAAGATACTATATAATTTCATCAATGTTTAGAGACAATAAATAAAAGGCTGTGTGTTAATAAAAGGGGGTATGCATGCTGCATTTTCACAGGAACTCATCCTTTATATGTGCCCAACCCCCAATTCATCCCTGCTGGAGAACAAGCACTCGGACATCACACCTGTAAGTTTGGAAACCTTAAACATAACATCCACCCCATGTGAAATACAACATGTTCATTTTCTTCCCTGTAGGGGCAGCACAACCACTGGTACTGGCCTCAGGAGGTAAACCAGGTGAACCCTTAGACTCATCGTCGATGAATTCGTTCACAGCTTTCAAAGGCCCGTTTGCCTTTGAGCCACCAAAACAGGAGAAAAAATACAATCACAAAGAACTCCACAGACAACCATCAGGTAAACTTCTCTCCAATAACAATAACGTTGAGTTGATCCTCAAGCTTGCAGCGAATCATCTTTTAGTCGATGTCTTTCTGACTGAACAGAGCAAAGCATCTCCGGTCGTTTACACGCTGCTTGGCTGCACGCTTTTCCAAGGATAGTTTGTTCTGTGACTTTGTGCTTGACAAAAGTACTTTTGTACGTCACATTTGTGTGTGTGTGTGTGTGTGTGTGTGTGTGTGTGTGTGTGTGTGTGTGTGTGTGTGTGTGTGTGTAATCTATTGATCGAATGGATAAGTCAAAAGCATGTACCTTTATTCTGCAGACTGCAGGGCCAGTGAAATATCCAGGATTGTGTTTACTGTTGTTCTGCTGGGTAAAGCTGGGACTGGAAAGAGCGCATCCGCAAACACCATCCTGTCCTCTGTGACCACAAGAAATTCGAAGTATTTTAAATCTGAGGCCAGCTCCCTGCCGGTCACCACCCACTGTCAGGAGAAAATAATGCTACTGCCATCTGGGATCATACTGAGAGTGGTCGACACGCCGGACTTCTTTCACGAGCACTTACAAAACCAACAAGAACCAATGGAGAAGTGTAAGGAGCTCTGTCAGTCAGAGCCCAGCATCGTGCTGCTCGTGTTGCAGCTGAGCCGGTTCACAGATGATGAGAAAGAAATACTGGAAACTCTGGAGGACAAGCTCGGCTGCAAGATCAGAGAGAAAACAGTGGTGCTGTTGACCCACGGAGACGATCTGAAGAAAGAGCAGCGCAGCCCGCAGCAGTTTATTAATGAACGTGAGCCTCTCAGGAAAATCGTCAACTCGTGTGGCAATCGCTATCACGTATTCAACAACAAGTCCAGGGATACTAACCAAGTCATGGAGCTCTTCAAGAAAATTCCAAATCATGAAAATTATTTCCCAAATTTAAAAAAGAAAACAGCAGATCCAGAGTGCTCAATATGTTAGCTTAGCTTTGATTTCTGTGTTTATTGGGGCAAATAAAAAAGCTCTCCATCCATGTATTTGCTTAAATATGATGGAGCAGTCAAAGAAACTGTGTCAGAAATGCTAATTTATAAAGTACTCGCTTTCTTTAACAGTTCATGGACACGTCACAAGTGATGTACTAGTACTGTTGCACATCCCTGACATATGTGTTTAATCCAGTTCCTTCTTTTTGAAGCATTTTTATAATATTTAAATCTTACATTGTTCAGCAACTTTCAATGTACATTTCTGGTCCTCTTTGTACCAACTAATTTCTGGAGAGACATCACACACCTGTGGGTACCACGAAGAAACACAACCAGAGTTTACTGTAAAGACATTGCTCCATAGCACAGCTAGTGGTCCAAAACTCTATAAGACACATTTACTTTATCCATAGGGAGTGACAGTAATATACAGCTGAGGTATCGTATTTATATTATGTTTGATGTTATAATAAAACTGAGCTTGTTTGTTGGGAACAATAAAGTTTTCCAATAATGTTGTTGTGTCCAGTTGTTGTCTAGCTATGTACTGAGACCATCTTCTGTTTATTTTATCAATGTTTTGCTATCACAATAATTCCCAAACATTTTCTGGCATGTCACACTTTATTAATTATTTTAAGAAGAATCAAAGCTGAACTTTAGAGGAATAAAGATATACATGAAAGCACCAGCAAACTATTCTGTTTTCATTTTTCATTCATGAGTTTTTTTTTCATTCACATCCTTTTCACACCATGCACTCACATACACCAACACATGCACCCAACATATCAGCTGGCAGGTTATCCTCTGCTAGGTGTCAGGCAGTTATCGGGCTCCTGGGGGCCTTAGAGCTGTGTTCTCCACTCCTACCGAGGAAGTGGGGGTGGTCTGCCCATTACCTCTGGTTGTCTAGGACTTATCTTTTGCTTTGGCTAGGGCCTCACTCCTTCTTCTTGGGGGGTGGGCAGGTGGTTCCCATCGATATGTGTGGCCTCAGGTCTTCAGTGTTCCAGAGGGCTGTGGACGGCCTGAGCCTCCTGGGTCTCTCTCTCTCTGCCTCTGGCTCCTGAGAGTCGTTCACACAGATATCCACACTGTCTCATTCACTCTGTGTGTGTGTGTGTGTGTGTGTGTGTGTGTGTGTGTGTGTGTGTGTGTGTGTGTGTGTGTGTGTGTGTGTGTGTGTGTGTGTGTGTGTGT
>JASGAU010410736.1:0-19117 GCA_030220045.1 Australoheros facetus | reverse complement strand
CTTTTCAAATGCGACCTGAGTGTGTACGGCCAGGTCGCATTTATCCGACCTGCACGTCATTGATACTCGACAAATGTCACTATTCTGCGTCCCGTTACACAGACGCGGGAAGGAAAACGTGTGACTTCCGCAAACATTAAGCGCGCTCACTACATGTGACGTTATCGTGTCCTCTACTGCGCATGCGGGACACTTTCAGGTTCGTCTGCTGTTCACACACAGATCACATCCAAGTCGCATATATTTGGAAATGTGAACGACCACGCAAAAAAAAAAATCAGATTTCACAAAAAATCAGAATTGGGTCACTTCAGGCTGCAGTGTGAACGTAGCCTAAAGAAGCACAGAGAGACAGACAGAAGACAGAGACCTGGTCTGCATCCAGCCCTTGGGCCATAGTGGTTTGACCTCATTCTCTAAGAAAGCCTTGAGGTAGTCCTCCACAGACAGAGAGCACTGGTTCTCCATCTCATAGCAGCTCAGCTTCACTCGTACTAGGCTGCACAGCAGGTTCCTGCATAAACACAAATCACTCAATATTAATGTAAAAAGTAGGCTGCAGTCTCAGAACACATAATGACAGAAGACACTGACATTCTTCAGAGAGGCAGAGGTAGAAATCCTTTTCCTTTTTTTTTTTAACTTTCTAAAAAAATGTGGAGAAAAATTAATGAGCATTTGTAAGCCGTTTCATTCAGACACCTATTCTGACCATAGATGTTTCTCATTCATACAATAAAATGAAGTGCTTTTTGGGCACCCGGGTTCGCATCCCGGCCCGTCACCAATTTGCCCACGTGTCTTCCCCCGTATCTTTCCTCCATTTCCTGTCTCTCTCCACTGGCACAAAAAGCCGCTGTGGCCAAAAATGCAAAAAAAAAAATACGAAGTGCTTTTTCCTGCACCTTTAACCTTGGATTTGGTGAAGTGTAATTGATAAAAACTGTGGAAAATTATGTGGCATTTTTCTGCACGACAAAGTGAAGTGTTAATCCAATGAGCTCTGAATGGCAGAGAAATAGCCATAAATTTTTCATTTCAAAAGAAACCTTTATAGCCTGCATGAGCTCTGTTTACTAGATTAAACACCAGCAGTAGAGAACAACGGGGAAGATGAAAAGAGATGCAATGAGAAAACAAATGACTTGATACGGCAGCACAAACACACTGAACAGCATCCGGCCAGCTCTTCCAGCAGGACCGTCTTGGATCATTACCTGAGCTTGTCATCCCAGACAAACTTCTTCCGAGGTCCCATGACTCTCTTCCCAGGTTTCTCCTCATCATCCTCTTCTGAGCCGTTCTTATCGCCCTCCTCTGACTGCTGCCTGCAATAAAACAGACACACACACACACACAAAGATATAAAGGTAAGTGGATATATTCAGAAACAGCTTAAATAAACTGTCTATCCAAGATTTTATGTGATATGCTATTGAATGCTGTACTGTAGCAGCATTACTGCCAGTTCTATAAGGTTATGTATCCACAGGCCTCAGTTTCTGAATTTCTTTTAAGTCAGTGTAAATATATTTGATATTATAAGTCTTACAATTCTTAATTTTGATTGGTTAGTGCCATTGCTGTGCATAGCAATGTTCCTAAAGAGGAGCAGTTTTCAACTGAGAGCACAAGAAAGAAAGAAAAAAGTGCTGTGCATTGAGGGAGTTTTTGCACTGTACACTTTTAACTCTGATCTTCATATGATTTGCATAGAAAACAGATGCTGCCAGTCCAAAAACCGCTGTGCTAACTCCTATTATGAAACGACTGGATGGGAACATTTTTTTATCAGCAGCATTTAGACCTTACTTCTCTTAAAAGTACCCATGCCTGGTAGGTTTTAACAGCCTATAAAGTGTTTTGTTTTTTGTCAAAATGGTGCACAGAGCAGTTTAACAATTTAGATGTGAAACTTTCACATCACACATGATATGAGCTGCTTTTTTATATTTTTTCATTTTCAATAAATTCAGAAAGTTTGAATTCATACTCATGCTTGTCTAAAAATAAAAATGTTTTGGCAAAACGTTAAAGCAGCTGTCCTCAAACTACTTTTAGATGGCCGCTCACATTCAAGAACAAACAGGACTGACTTACTTTGCAACTTTGGCCATGCAGTCCATGTTATATCTCGCTATCTGCTCAGGCATCACACTGCACACTGCCAGTTTCAGCTTCAAGAGTGGCGTCCGTAGTCGATCATCCTGAAAGAAAAGGCAGAAATAGATGGAACGGAAAAGGGAATGAGAGGTAGAGAAAACAAAGAAAGTACCGGTAAGAGGAGGGGGGGGATTAAAGTCGGAGTGAGAAGAGTGGGGAAAGACAGAGGAGGCAGAAGGGAACCAATAATGAGAAAAGGGAAAAAAAGGAAGGAAGAAAACTTCACAAAAAAAAGAAAGATGGGGGATAAAAACAAAGTCAAGATGGAGAGTCAAAAAGCAACAAAGTATGGGGCTATGTACATTTATTTTGTCAATAATCCAACATTAATGGTGCACGACAAAGAAGACCTTTGGAAGCCTGTTTTTCAGCAGCAAACCTCTCTGCACTAGTCTGCCCACACTGAGATCTCAGCACATTATTAACAGAAAGGAGCGAAGACGGCTGGGGATTAAACGGTGCATGAAAAGGCAGAGATGACGGGGAGGAACAAGAGGATGAGTTTTGGCAGTGGATGGGAGGCTCAGAAATATCACTGCAAATCAGACAAAGGAGTGCTCAAAAGAAACAAATGGAATTAAATTTCAGCAAATCCCTGATGTGTCTGTTATGAAAGAAATAGCTAAGAGCTCATATTTTATGATGACAGATGAGCACGAAACTGTTGTTAAGGGATCACAGGTATTTATTTATTACAGATGAGTCGAGAAAGAAGAGGCACTAATGTGGTCAAAACCTCAATCTCTGCATCATATTTGACCTCTACAGTCTTTTTTTTTTTTTAGCAATTTGCCCTGCACTAAATATTTCATAGCATTTTTTTTGATCATTGCACTCTTAAATGGGTCGTCTGTTTTAGGGGCAATTTTTGTGACTTACAGGAAAAGAAAACGGACACCTACCCAAACCACACAGGCAGGGTGTGTTAAATTAGGCCGGATTTGAACCATGCTCCATGATGAGAATCTTTTAGTACCCACAGAGCAATAATAAAGACTGCATATGATTTTTTTCCCCCCTCCCAATCACCTTCTAAATCAGTGTAATGTGTGAGGATTTACAACTTCCTCCACAGTAAAGCTTAACTCACCTGGATGTTGAGGCTGAGCTTCTTCATGCGTTTGAGGAGCGCCTCTTTATTGCACGGCACAAACGCCTCCATGTGGGAGTAGATGTCTGAACGCACCTCATGAGGCTGCTCCTGGACCTGCAGCTCAATACTGAGAGGAGGGAGAGAAAGTCCAGATTGTTAGAAACGGCATAAAAAGAAACAAAAGAGATGAGACGCAAGGAAAGAGGGAAGTGCCAGAGGAATGAAAGCAGGGTGATTGAAATGAGAAGCATGTCATTACTGCAGAAAATGAGAGATGCAGAGAAAACAAAACACTTAAAGAGAGCAGCAGAGGTGACGAGGGAAATCTGCTACCAAAAAAAAAGAAAAGAGTGAGAAATAAAGGAGAGTGCATTGGGATTTGGCTGACGGTGATTTAAAAGCTGTCCTACTCACTCCAGGAGAATGTTATTCATGTCCAGGGTGAAAAATTTCTTCCTGCCCTCCTGATCAAACTGCCGCGAAGCCTGTGGGAGAAAGGTTGAGTCAGCACAGAGCACGGTACCATACGGTGTAAATACATATACAACACTGCAGTGTGCAAACACTCCTCTACCTACACAGAGCTATACCTGACTTTAAATTTAACTATAAACCTGTGAGCATTTACTGTTAAAATGCAGTTCAAGCTCAGGTGAAAGGTGTCGGCGTAACTTTGGTGCTCAAACAAGAAAACATAAAAAAAGAGATTTCCATTTCCAAACAAACAATAAGATTTGGGTTCATTTTTAGCCCGTAGTCTTTGTGTTTAGAGATAAATCAATAAACAACATGCATTTTCCACACGCTACAACTCTCCTGCTGTGATGTTACCCCTCTTCACAGCCCTGTTTCTAACTTTCCGTTATTAGTTATGACACAAGATCCAGTTGCAGTCTAGATTAATAATGCTCATGGTCTGTTGTTTCTCTGATAGCCTGTGTGGTCACCAGCAAAGAAAAATAAAATGTGGGTTCTTACAGCTCGAAACAACAAACCCGTCCATGCCTTGAAGTCAATTTGAACCTTAAATGAAAAAGAACTAAAGAATAAGACTGTATTTTTTTTAATCCAGAACAAATAAACTAAAAAAAAAACTCTCCTTTACTGAATTAAATTGGACCTATTGTGCCATTTTCCAGCACCACATTTTTAATTCTTGGAATCTACTAAAGTAGCTTTAGTAGCATGTGTCAGAATTCAAAATAATCTGCATATACTTTACACTGGTGCCTCTCCCTTTAAGCCAACTTTCTTCTGATTGGCTGCCCCTCACAAACAGGTTTGAACAGCAGGCAAGTGGAGCTTCTGTGCTCACAGAAAGAGCTGTGTGCCAGATTAGGGATATCCACTCTGACATCATTAAGAGCAAAGAGTAGAAAAAAAAAACTTGGAAACTGAGCATTCAGAGCAGTCTGAATGTGATTACTTGCACACACTCTGACCTCATTATTTTAATCTTTGTTTAATATAAGCACCCTCTAAAAAAAAATATATATATATATATATAAAAAAATAAATAAAAGCACCCTCTGTGGTAACACACACATATATTTTATATGACAGAAAAGAGAAAAGCATAATAGATTTGCTTTTGAAGAAAATACTCTTGCTGTATCTCCCAGGCTTTTCCCACTTCCTATCTTTGAATCAACAAAAAAATAAATAATCCGCATTTGTATTTTTCTCCCTCCCTCTGGCTCAGTCTGCTCTTCTCCACCTCTGCACCCATGAGCCCTCTCCATTGTTTTCCTACCTCTCCTTACATGTTTACCAACATCTTTTTAAAAAAAAATAAAAATAAAAATAAAAAAAAGATCAGAGGCTCTGAGGTACAAGAGCAACAAGAACATAAGTATATGTTGGAAAGGTAGTGGTGAGAAGCTTGCTGCTGTTTTAGTTACATAAAACCCCCTCAGGGCTCTGCATTGAGCCACATTTCTCCAACGCTTTACCAACTTCTCTCTCCGGACTAAACAGAAACAATAAACATCCTCTACCACTTCCTTGGCTGAATGGTATTTGTGTTTAACTTCAGTGAAGAGGATTCACAGGTAATTGCAGTCGCCCACTAACAGCCTACAGCTGACTCACCACCCGCAGGTCCTCGATGCGTTTAATAAGAGGAGCAGGCAGTCCCTCGGGAAGCGGAGGCGGCGAAAACAGTCTGCTGGAAGACCCCTGGCCTCGCCCTTGGCCACCTCCTCCTACTGCTTTATGAGTTGGCACGCCGACTCCCAGTATGCCATTCTCTCTGGCTGTCGCCATGGCGTGCTGCTGGTCGGTGTCCAACAAGCTGAAGTCCAGGTCGCCCAGGAGGTCCTGTAGCTCCTTCTCATTGGCTGAGCCCAGCAGTGACATCACTGCGGGGTCCGAGGTGAGTTCTGCCAGCGAGAGGTCGTTGGCGGCTGTGTTGTCCTGCAGGTGAGTGGCGTTAGAAGGTAACAGGTGGTTCGTTGTATTGCCAGAGTGGGGCCTGTTAGCCACACTTCCTGCTAGGCCGGAGTGAGCCATATTGGGGTTTCTTTTCCTCATCTCTTCCTTCTCACGGGTGAAGCGGCGGAGCATGGTCGCTAGGTACAGCGAGTCCTTCATCAGCTTCTTTCTCTTCTTCTTCTCTGGCCGATGGAGGTTGAGGGCTGTTACTCTGTTGGAGGAAATAAAAACATGATTGCTGTAGTACTTCTTTAACTTTTCTTTCATTCAAAAGCTAAAATGTTCATGCCTGACCTACCCTACAGTTTTCAATCATAAACAATAAACATGGATACAAGTTGAATTTATTGAAGTGAAGGTCAGCACGCTTTCACATTATTATAATACCACTAACAGTTGACAGTGGAATATTTAGCAGCAAGGAAATTTAATGACTGGATTTGTTGCACAGGTGGAATCTTATCACGGTATCACACTGGAATTCACTGAGCTCCATTCTTTCACAAGTGTCTGTAGAAGCAGTCTGAATGCATAGGTGCTTGTTTTTACACACCTATGGCTATGGAAGTCACTGAAACAGCTGAATTCAATGATTTGGATAGGTGAGTGAATACTTTTGGCAATATAGTGTGCAATAACTGCATTAGGAGCCATTATGAATAGTTTGCCTAGCCTTTTTTCCCAGTTTATCAATAACATTTTAATTCAATAGTTTTTTGTGTATACTACATTCTTCCTCACCTTTACACGGCTTTAATAAAAGGCCATGAAAGTTGCACAAAAGTCACTTTAACTTTATTTACTAAATTGCTGCCATTTTCCTGTCACTACTTTTCATTAACGTAGCTATGTAGGAAGATGATGTTCATGCTCTTAATCCCACCTTCTAAGCTCTGATTAGCCAACTGCTTCTCCAGCTGCTGCAAACAACCATAAAGGGGCTGCAGTAAACCAATCTGAATCCTTGAGCAAATCTGAAACGTGGGCGGCTATTGTGGGTTCTGAAACCAGGCGACTTCACTCCATTTTGATAACAAACTCACTGGGCGACATAAGAAAAGGCAGCAATGAAGGTCTTTTCGCAGAAAACCGAGGCGTCAACACGTGCTGACAAAGACAGATATGTGGAAAAAGTGTGGGGGTTCAGTGGGATTAACCTGGAGTCTGCTCTCAAAGGTCTGACACACATACACTCCCATATATAACATCATCCGTTTTGTAATGGCACAATGGCAATAGCTGCGGCTATTTTTAGAAGTAGTATTCAGGATGGAGGGGTGTTGGAGTATTCGGCACATACTAGCGTAGATAATGGAGCATTTTCTAGAAGGTAGCTGGCTTGTCATAGCAGCTGCGAGCAAATCTAAGTCAGCATCCCTGCCTCGTGATAGACGTACAAGAGGGTCCACAGAAAAGCAGATGAGTATAATGTCACACAAGGTGGTGGTTTGTTAGTGGGGGGTAAAGAGCACACAGATGCCTCATCGCATATCTAGAGTGGCCCACAAATCACTGAGTGTCTAAAAGGTCAGGAGAAACAACCTGTCCATATACACAGGAAGTGACACGTCTTTAGAAGCTGGCTTGAAGGCTTGAACGGTAATAAATCACCTGATTAGGAGGAAGATTTTCTGAAAGGTGCATGCAAAGTGATGTCCTCCAAGCCAGGAGTTTTAGCTTGCTCAGCTACTCATAAGCCTTTCACTAAGCTTAATATTAAAAAACACCACACAATCCCTGACACAAACACATAAGACAGTATTATTATAATACAGCCACGGTTCTCACCCCTGTTTGGGTACTTTATTCTTCTTCGGGTTCTTCTCTTCCAGATTGTTTCCTTCCTTCTTCTTCCTCTTCTTAATCACCTGCTCGCTGTTGTCATTCAGCTTCTAAAAAACAACAACATACGCTCATTAATTCAGGCAAACAGCAGACAATGACTGATAATGAATTCTGTGTGAGAAGCACACGCAGCGCTCTGTGCGAGTGTGTGCGCATCAGTGTGCTCTTATTGATAAGTTGAGTGATGCTGTTTACATCAAATCTTGCTAACCCAGATGAAAATCGGGCTCTTGTTGGATGTTCACACGCCTCGTTAGGACTGCAGTGTCACATGGTCTGACAAGCAGAGTTAGCTAACATGTTATTTATCAAAATCTGAGTATCCTTGCAGTCGCTCTGAGTCATTAAACTTGATACAAGCTGATTTTTCTATTTGGAAAGTTTAAAAAAAATTTTTTTTAAACCCCAAAAGATTAGAAGTTGACAGCCATGTTTGTGCTACATGCCAACATCAGCACACCAACATGCTGATGCGAAGCAGGTATGTTTGTTTACCCTCTTAATTTCGTGGCAGGAACAACCTGGGAACCAGACAAATCCACAAGCTGATGTTTCCTTTCCTTTCCTCTGCGCCCCCCCCGCCCGCCCGCCATGTTTGTTATGGTGACTGGCATCTCTGTGTGCTGCAGTTGGTTTGCATTTTTCCGTCACTCTGAACTACGTCACACATTTCGCTGGTGTTCTGATAACAACAGCGAGAGCGTTCAGACTCGTGTCTTTGTGGATTAATCGGCTACGGTAGAGAAAAAATAAATAAAAATCACTGGGGAAATGTGACTGTTGTGGAAAAACTGTTTCTTTTTGGCCAATTATTTCACTCTGGATGAAAACAGTAGACCTGCAAACATCTGACATTTCCACCTCCAGAGCTCAGCTTCCAACATGGCTTAAAACTAATGAGCAGGTCGTGCTTTGAAGACAAAATTACTAACACAGATACTTGATCCTTTGGTTTCTGTGGTGCAAATAATTGGGAGTTAGTTACTCTGTATTAAATTAATAAGTAACCACCATACTACTGGATTGTATCTTATTGTACTTTTAGTCATTTGTTGGACAATTTTTATAATTTTACCTCTGTATACCACCACAGTGGATGGTCATCTGCTTACCCTTTGAGCTAAACCAATGCCCATCACAGTGGAGTTTAAAAATCAACCAATCAGAATGTGACTGAACTGGAGGCTTTCTGCTTTAATTTAAAGGGGTGGGTTTGTTTGGGTTTTTTTTACAAAATATTTTACTATTTAAAAATTACAGCCATTTTTATACACAGTCCCCCATTTTCAAAGGCTTAAAAAATAAATCAGACAAGTGACTGACAAGCAGTTTCATGGCCAGATGCGGCCTGTTCCTTTGTTATTTTATGACAAATGAAGCATATTTAAAGTTGATTCAAAGTGTTGAATTTGCATTTTATAGCTTTTCACTTTAAATATGAGGCCCAAAAAGATGTGAGTGCAAGTGAGGGAGGCCATCATTAGACTGAAAAAACAAAACAGGAGTGGCCAAATCCACAATTTGGTACATTCTTACAAAAAAGGCCTGAAAGACCACAAAAGGCAACTAAAGTGCATGATGACAGATTTATTTCCATAGTTAAGAAAAACAACTTCACAACATGTAACCAAGTCAAGAACACTTGTGGAGGTAGGTGAATCATTGTTAAGGTCTACAATCAAGAGACACCTTCATAAATAAGGCTGTATCTCCTAAACTGTAAATGTTAAATTGTTGTTAAACCTCTTGAATTGAGGTTGACAGTCTATACTTCAATCACATCCTGATTGTTTGATGTGGTACACAGCAAAAAAACTGTATCTTTGTCCAGCAAATTATGGGCCTAACTCTAGGGTTTAATTTTATTTAATTTTATTTTATTGATGCTTCATATGTTTAATTTATTTTAAATTTTCAGCACATTTATTACTTTTTGTTTTATTATCATCAGTTCGTCAGTCATGTGTGAAGCACTCTGAACTATACTAATCTGCACCAAAGATGCTATATACATAAAGATTAACTGATCGAGTGACATAGAAGACTTGGAGGTGTAAAGCTCACCATTCAGTTTTATTCTTTGGCATTTATTTACCAGTTTACTGTAGAATGGTGCTGATGTATTTACCGTGCTGGTTTTCTTATCTTTACATTAAGGACCACCTTTACATTAATTTATCATCCTCTGGAGCAGAATTTAATTTCATGGACTCAAAATATGTATGTTTCCTTATTCTCTGCAGGCCTGAAGGCTTCTTGAAACACTGTGAAATATTAATTTATGTTCGGGTAGTCTCACCTTGTCCTCCTCTCCCTCAGAGTCAGAGGCCGCCCTGAACTGCAGCGTGCCAGTGTTGATGTAAAATCCCCCCAGCTTCGTGGTCAGCGAAGCAGGCACCAGCTCATCATACTGAGGGGAAAAAAAATTAACAAAGAAAGACAGATTGTTGTGTAAATTTACACAACCCTGATGAAGAATAACTCAACTTACACAGAAAAATGCAAACGCTGTCTGCCGATTTAAATTTGAGTAACTGAATGTGTCACCAAGCAGCTGCTGGTCAGTGAAACTGAAGGTACTGTTGTGAGCCAAAGTAAATAAATCAGTACAAAAAACCCCAATCCCTCCAGGCCACAGAGGAAAACATTTTTCCCATCATTGCACATATCAAAACAAGGAAAAAAATAAATAAAGAGTCAAATAATGCGCAGCCAATTTGCAACCAGAGAGGACAGCTATTTAAGAACACCAAGACAAATATCATATAATGGCAGGGAATCCATAAGAGCATAATTCCACCTATTACTGCCAGACAGAGTGTGACATCCTCTGAATACTGAGCAACAAACACTGAGACAAAAACAACAACGTATTCCTGTTTGGACACAAGGAGCACGGATGTCTTCGTGAGTCATGAGGACCAATTTAGACTGCAGTCTCAGGTTGGTGTAATAAAGGACAACTGTCTATCTTTAGAAGAGCCACTGAACGTACGGTTTGGAAACATCAAGGCAGGAAATAAATATTTAACCACGGAGGGATAACGTCTACCTCCACACTCCGAGACAAGACAACAGCAGTTCAGGAACGTTAACAAGGACATCAAATAAATCAGCAGATAATAAGGGAGCAAGGAGAAAAGTGTGCCACATTATTATAGAGGAGAGCTCAGACACTTCCCTACACAAAAGTCTTAGAAAACAGACCCAAGTGAAAAAAACACCTCATTATTAATGAAGTGAGGGGTACTCACAGCCTCAGAGTTGTCTATAAAGGGGTCCGTCTCATCGTAGCCAAACCCAATATCGATCAGATCTTGCATTCGGTCCTTCCGCTTCTTCTTCCCCACATTCCCCTAAAACATTTTTCAAAAGTTTTTAATTTTACTTCACAAGCAGTTCTCTTTGCAATCCTCACATTACCCCAAACCATAAATGTTATCTCAGAGTGAGAGCTGAGAAAATATTCTTCATCAACTTTTGTTTTTGGAACGTTTGGTGTTCTGATGACCTTACAGAAACAACTTGGATAAATCCCACAGCTTTCAGCTATTTGTTACTGACATAAGTTTAAAAAGATCATTTTTATCTGTTTGTCAATCAGATTACTTTTATTATATCACAGTTTGTATTTTAGTTACTACTACTGAAAACAAACTAATAAAAAAGGGATAAATTGTCTGTGCTATAAATTTAAAAGTTTAAAAGCTATGAAGTCAAAAAACAGTAATAGCAATGAATAAATACTGTACATTTTATATCTTAAATATGAAATACCTGCCAAAAAGATGCTGTAGTTTTCAAACCTTAGAAAGAACCAATAATTCACTCAAGGTTTGGTTGCTCCATCTGAAGTTTCAGTTTTTTCATTACAAATTAAGAGTCTGGGAACTCCAAGCATCCCATAAAGATTTAGAGATAAATCTGGCCCTATATAAATTTAAAAGCAATAGAAACAAATTACTGAAACTAGCACTAATATGTTTAACCAATAAAACTTGTTATCAGCTTACTACTAATATCTGTGTGCCAGCTGTTGAGCCCCAGAGGAGGAAACGCAAAAATATCAATTATATTGAAAGTGGACCCGTGTATGGAAGCTTTTTTACCCAAATGAAAAAATTTTAACCCTCTCTCAGTGGCCAGAACAAGTTTCCATACCTATGAGACGCTTTTCCAGCTCCCACTCCTCTTAAGCCACTGGCTCTCAAACATCTTCTGACATTCAGAAGTTGGGAAGAATTTGTGCTCCACACCATTATTAAACAGTAATAGTCAAAAAGAATCCAACCTGAATTTTACTTAAATGAAAGGTCAGCGCAGTAGTATCAGCAAACTCTTTTTTTCTTAATAAATAAAAATCATATTCATTCATTCATGTTTGTCACTTGGTTGTCAGCTCACCACCCCACAGTTTGAGAACCACTGCTTTAAGGCAGCTTTCTTCTGATTGGCTGCCCCTCGCAAACAGAAGGTTTGAACCTCAGGTGGGTGGGGCTTCTGTGTTCAGAGCTGTGTCTCTGAGGTGCCCATATTAGGGATTACAGGCACATACATATATATATATACATACATACATATATATATACATACATATATACATACATATACATACATATACATACATATATACATACATATATACATACATATATACATACATATACACATACATATATACATACATATACACATACATATATACATACATATACACATACATATATACATACATATACACATACATATACAGTTAAAAATATAATGGGTGCCCTTTAAGATCATTTAGAAACCTTTAAATGAAATGTATGCTTAATAAATGTTTACTTTTCAGCTGTGAAGTTTGATCCTTATTGAAAAGCTCTGCTACAAATGGGAAAAAGAAAAAAAGAAAAGAAAAAAAACTTACATATTTATTTTCAAACTTCTTAGCCAGGGCTTCAACCTGGAGCCGCTCTCGCTCCTCATCATTGAAGGGGTCATCAGGATTGTGGGCTGAAGTCATACGTGAAACATTATTCTTCGCCTGGAATGAAAATTGAATAACACACACACAAAAAAGTAAACAGTAATGTCAGACACTGATGGCAGAGTCACAGTTGCAGAGCCCGTGCTCTGCTGTTTTATCCTGCTGCTAAAACCTGAGCTCGACCCTCTGTTCAATCAGAAAAATATCAACATTTTATCACAGCAGTACCAGCAGCCTTAAATAAGTGAACAGCAAGCGAGTGATGGTACAAAGGCTCAAAATATTCCCAACATGGTTGCTGGCAGGACTACTGTTTGGCCCCGAGTCAGAAATATTTAATTAACTTTTGGTTTATGGCAGAAACCAGATGATCCAGATGTGCACAGAGTGACAATGTGGCGAGCTCGTCTTTGATCTCACTGCTGACATTTGCCTCACTCCCATGTTACATCCTGGTACTTCCATCACCAATGCTCTCTCATCTATCTATCACCCGCTGCCAGAGGGCCAAACTGCATGTGGCATTTCCAAGTGCTGTAATGGCTGTGTGACTGGGCTGTTGCTGGGCAAGCCTGAGTGGAAAGGACACAGGTAGCAGAGTAGCACAAGACGGGCTTCATCTCTTTCGCTACATGTGGAAAACGGAGGAGGCATCCCCCTGATTTAAAAAGCTACAGTCTGCGAGAGCGCAGCCGAAGTTGGAAAAGCGCAGAGTGCTGAATGAGTGGCCAAAAAAAAACAAAAACGCTGCTGTCTTTTGTGCTGATCACTTTCAACCACGCTATGCCTCTGAAACACAAGGTGCACTTCCCCCCAGCTTACTTAGCAAATACAAGTCCACACAAACACTTCCAAGAGCGATAAATTAACTCCGGCTCTGCGCTCCCCGGCCCCGTAAGGCTGGTTAAACTCGGGGATCCTACCTGGAGGTTTTGGATGAGTTCGCCGTAATTAAACTCGGCCGAGTAGCGGTCGTCAGGCTCGGATAGGGACAGGTTTAGCCGCACGGTCGCCCTCTTCTCGGCTGCAGCCTTGTCCCTGTCGCCGGTTTTAACGAGGCGACCGTTGCTGGCAGCACCTCCTGCCCCGGTCGCTGCCTCGACCTCCCCGGCTCTGTCGAAGTTGAAGTCGGCCTCATCCTCCAGCCGGCGTTTCCTGGACTCCGCGGCGGCTCCAGCTGCGAAGGCCGAGAGGGTGACAAACTGCACTTTTCTCGGTTCGGCCATTTGGATGAGCTGCCTGCCTGAACCTCGCTCCGGACAGACAGCGACAGCGAGGAGAAGAGCTACTTCGCGAAAACTACTCCAAATTGGTGGATTGAAGAAGGTTTCGCGGAGCTCCGACGGCTGCTCGGTGCCTACGAGGACGTTAGAGCCTCCTCCGCAGCATACGGATTGAACTCCAGGGGATGCGACGCTCGGGGAAAAGTTGTTTTTTCGGCAGCTACTCGCATCCTCGATTTGCTATGAGACTGAGACATTCACAGGAGCCATCTTGGTGTTCGGGAGTAAATAAAAATCAGAAGAGAGAGGGGTCGCTGCGCCTGCGCGTACGAACTAAACGGAAGCACCGTGCCACGGGGGGGTCATCACGTCCAATCAGCGCGTGCCCCGATCCTAAACCCGCCTCTGTCACAACAGGCTATAATCACAACACCATCAGTACTATAATGACCTTTATAAAGTGTGTGAGCGAAGGACAGGCTGCAGGGGGGGGACTCTGGCTGCATGCTGTGTGTGTGCAGACACCCATTAACAGCCTCACCTCGGTGTTTGAACCCACAGCTCTCACCTGGTGCCTTTCATTCAGTCTATTCAGGGGGAGAAAAAAACAAAACAAACAAAAAAACAAAAACGCTGAATTGTGCATTCTTGCACGAACTCACACTCAAACATCAAATCCTAAAAGGAGCCAGATGATTGGCTGCTTCAGCTACCCATCCTAAACCAGCTGATTTACTTACAGTACCCACCTGTTGATGCACACTTTAAACTGAATTCCTCCTCATTTTGCAATAAGATGCGTAGATACCTTTCACATATACAATGCTGGTGTGTGAAAAAGTAATTACCCCTCCTTGTTAAATCATGAATGAACTGATTAACTACTTGTTTTTGTTTGTTTTTTTGGAAAGCTGAGTTTAGTTTCACTAGTCACAACCAGACCTGACAAAGTGAAGTATCTGAATGATGTGTGAGACGTTTTGCGAGCTATCACAAATGCTTGATTGCAGTTCTTGCAGCCACGGATGACACAACCAGCTTTTAGGTTTAGGGGGGAATTACTTTTCTAACTTTTTCAGGTAGGTTTGAATAGCTTCCCCTCCGCCCTTGATAAATGAAATCACTGTAATTTGTATTTACGCAGGTTGTCTTTGTCTAATGTGAAAATGTGTTTGATGATCTGGAACTTTTAGGTGTGACAAATATGCAAAAAAAAAAAAAGAAAGAAATCGGGATGGGAGAAATGTTTCAGACCTAAAGAATCCAGAAGCATAGAAAAAAGTTAAATAAATGACATATTTATTTTCTTCCTTGCCAAAGCTTCAGGCAGCCTCCTCATAAGGTGTCACTGTGAGATAAAGTTAAACTCTGAACAATATTCAAAGTTTAACAAGAGCAATAAATACAAATACAATAAATACAGTGCCAAGAGCATATTCATGCTAAATATAAATGCTAAATTTTTCAAGTAGTTTACAAAGCACAAAATAGACTTGGACTAGGTTATATTTCAAGTTGTGCCTATATATATATATATATATATATATATATATATTTCTGCCTGATAATCGTCCCTGGTTTTCCACAGGGATGCATCTGTAGATCTGCACATTAGTTTTTGGTCCGCACATCACAGCGCCTCACTGTTTCACACACAGACCAGTTCAGTGGTCACTGGTTTCATTTTGTGCTCTGTTTAGAGGGACGCAGGAATCATCAGAAATAGCAGGCACACATTAGAATGAGACAATAATGTTTAACCTACTGAAAGTACCTTATCAACCTTATAACAGCAACCTCCACCCATCCATTTTCTTCCGCTTATCCTTTTCAGTGTCATGGGGGGGGGGNACCTGCCAGCCTGTTGCAGGGCTACCACAGAGACAATCACATTCACACCTATGGGCAATCTACCTAACCTTACCCCACTAACTGCATGTCTTTGGACTGTGGGAGGAAACCGGAGTACCCAGAGAAAACCCACACAGACACAGGAAGTACATGCAAACGCCACACAGATAGGTCCTGGTGGATTCGAACCTAAACCTTCTTGCTGTGAGGCAACAGTGCTAACCATCGTGCAACTGTGCTGTGCCCTTTTTAAAGCAAAACAAGAAAAAAAAACTTCACAAAGCCATATTTTAAATAACCAGTGACAAACAGAATTCTTAATTTTTAATAAAAATCTATGTAAGAAGTCTCTTCTGTTCCAGTACTATTATCTATTAAAGGTTTATCATGTTAAAATGTTAGTTACTTGAAGTTATGTTATCACAGATGTAAACTGATTAAAGGAGCAGCTGAACTGAGCGGTTTGTGATAAGTGGGTCAGACTGATTCTAGAAATGAAGCGTGTTCTACATGAAAAAACTGGCCAAAAAACTGTGTACTGCTGGTACTACTCTGTATTATAATAGTGAGTGAAGGAAGCTAAGTCAGAGTCTCTAGGTTGAGACAGAGAGACCTATCAGGCCCTTACCTACAGCTTCATTAACAGTACCTGAAAAACATGTCAGCAGCAAGGAGGCTCTTCTTTTACTGATTTCTTTCTATTAACAGATCCCAGATAAAGGCCAGAGCCATCACAGCTGTATAAAAGTGCAATGCTGCATGACCTGAGTGCTCCTTTAACTGTTTATTCGAACCAGAAATAATATGAGCCCATACACAACAAAGTGCAACTTGGAAATACCACAGGAGCAAGTGAAATGTACTTCAAAGGATGTACTTTTATTCAACGTTTATGGGTTTTTACAAAGTAAAGTATTTTTCCAGAGTCAACACTAAAACTCAAAACCCTCAGTTACTAGTACAGAGCACAGCTTAAACGTAGCAGCTATGCTCAATAAACTGTTTAGAAATGTGCAAACTTTAGAAATAACCATTGAGTTTTGTAAATGCTGACAGTATAAAGTACTGTATGTGTAATTTTTGTCCTGAAAATGTTTTCTATCTGATACAGGTACTGTATCAGATAGAAAACAAAAAGTTTAGTCAGGTTAAATTATGTGTTTAATCTAAATACAGGTACATACAAAATTGCAAATCAATACATTTAATACAGAGAACTACAGTATAGTAAAGAAATATAAATCTTTCTTCATGTGGCATAGATTATGACTTCTGCTGCTTGCATGACAGGAACTGCTCTTATTGGAGGCTTGGAGGGAGCAGAAGCTCAGCACTGAAGGCTCTCACGAGAGGAGGACTCTGTTGTCTTTGGCCCACTTCCTCATAGTTCGGATGATGTACTCAACCTGGGGGTTTCCTGAATTTCGCAGGAGGGTCAGCACCTCTTTAAGGGTCTCTCTAGAGAGCAAACCGGATATGTGAGGAAACAAGATTAGATAAAGAATGAACTCATGTTTCCTTTCCTTAAACCTCACACCCATTCCTGCAGACAGCACGATGATCAAAACCAAAACTAGCACACAGGAAAGAGAGACAAACATACTTGGACTCCTTGTTTGCCAGTACAAGCTGGAAGATGCCGACACACGCCCCTCTTTTGCCGTCCCAGTAGTTGGAGGCTGGGTCCAGCTTCTCCAGTGCATCAAATGCCTTTGCTGCATAGTAGAACTGACCCATCTGAAACAACAGGCTACAGTCATGAACATCAGTACCCAGAACCTCTTAACTAACTCCTTCAACTTAAGGTGGATAATTATGCTCATCCCCAGCTCCATATTTTTGTTTGTGGACTCTTAAGTAGTTCTGCATGATTCACAGTTCAAAATAAAATTATCTCATCCTGGCCCTTGGTGCTGCTTCTCAGTTAATCCACTCTCTGAAACAAGCAGTTTTCGTTTCCTTAAGGCCACATGTCTTCTGACTGGCTGCAAACAGCAAGTGGACTCCAGTGCTCACAATCAGAGCTGTGTGCCTGAGATGACAATATTAGGGATATCTGCTCTGATATCAAAATGTTTAGAGTTTGGAGCAGTCTGAAGTCTGAGCCTTTGGCTTAGTGATAACTAGTTGATATACTTACCTTACTTAAATATGAGCATCCACCCCTCTAACAGTATATATATATGACAGAAAATAAGGAAAAACATAGTAAATCTACTTTAAAATATATTCAAATATTTTTGGTGAGTAAATTTTGAAGGTGGACACTGTTACATGATTGCAGCTACACAGCCTGTGAAAAACATCACAAAATCCAGCAGGCGGAGAGTAAAATGTGCTATTTCTGCATTTAAGGTGACATTTGGGGCTTCTAAATACATTTGACATTTCAGAATTCAGGACACAGGTATGCCTTAGAAATGTTACACAAGTGAACTGAAGGACTCCTGCCTTCAGCAATACATGAAGGTGTTTTAACAAGCAAGCAGCCACATAAAGACATGCAGCAGCAAGAATCAGTATTTACCTCTCACACAACACAAATTTAAATACTGTTGTGGTTATCTGGCTGAGAATTTTCCGCTTTTCTCAGTTTGATACCATGACAGATTTTTGTCTCACAGACAATGGAAGATCAGTCAGTCGTGAAAATAATCAGCAAGTAAATGGGCTGGTTCTTAAACAGTGCTTTTCTTTTTGAGCAATCAAAGCACTTTATACAACATGCCTCATTTACACACCCATTCACACAAGCACCTTTTCCTACATCTAAGTGGTTTATATCTAACATTCATACACATTCACACTCCGATGAACGCATCGGGAGCAACTCAGGGTTCAGTATCTTGCCCGAGGATACATTGGCAAGCAGACTGGAGCAGGCAGAGATTGAACCACTGACCTTACAATTAGTGGACAATCTGCTCTACCTCCTGAACCATCATCAATAATGTATCAAATAATCAGCTGCTACACTTTATTTAATTTCTCCAAAAGGCCAAAAAATATTTAAACCAAAGGTGCAATTAAAAATGGGGTTCACTTCTTATTTTCAATCCTTCCTTCATAAACCAGTTTATCAGTCAGTCTGAAAAAAATTCTAAAAATGAAACCACAATGATGTCTTCAGATTGTTTCTTTTGTCTAACTAAAAAGTTGTGAATTTTGGCCATCTTTGCAGGATAAATTAATGAATTAACCATCATAATTATGTTGCAATCATTTTTCCCAGTCTTCCTAATCGCTTATTCAGAGTCACCAGTGGGCGTATCCCGGCTGATCAATTAAGCCGCATTTCCATACGGGACGACTCGGAGCAGGTCGACCCGGTCAACACAACTCGGCACGGTCGTGTTGTGTTTCCATTGCAATTGAGGACCACCACAGTGTGGGTGGAGTCGATATAGCAGCGCAGGCAGTAGTCTCATGACCTGACTCGCGCGCGGCTCAAAACACAACACAACAATAGATGAGATAGAGGCAAGCTAACAGCTAATGCCAGTTTAATATCATCATCATGCATAAGTCCCCCATACAATG
>JASGAU010410734.1:0-15988 GCA_030220045.1 Australoheros facetus | reverse complement strand
TTTCCTCCCATTTGTTCCTCATTTGTTTTGTTGTACATTTTCTGTTTTCAAGGCATATTGCTTTAAGTTTTCTGTCTTGACGCTTTGATGTCTTCCTTGGGCTACCAGTATGCTTGCCAGTATGCTAGACACAGCTGACTGTGAACAACCAACATCTTGTGCAACACTGCGTGATGATTTATCCTCTTTGAGGAGTTTGATAATCCTCTCCTTTGTTTCAATTGACATCTCTGGTGTTGGAGCCATGATTCATGTCAGTCCACTTGTTGTAACAGCTCTCCAAGGTGTGATCACTCCTTTTTACCTGCATACTGATGAGCAGATTTAATCTGATGCAGGTGTTAGTGTTTGTAATGAGAATTTGCAGGGTGATTCCATAAAGCTAAATTCTCTCTGAGATGTATGAACACATTCTGCTCCAACATCAACTCCAGAACCTGATCCAGCACGTGATCTAATGAAAACTTGAGCAGGAGTCGTACTAACAACCCGAATTAACATGTTATTTCTCTCTGCTCGTCTTCTTGCTTCTTGAGGATCCATCTGAGGATTTCTTCTCTGAATTTTCTCCATTTCTTCTTTGTTGGATTGCTCGGCGTCTTGGAATATTTTGTTGGTGTAGAAACCTTCATTTCTCTGAACCATCCTGTTGATCTTGTGCAGCAGTTCAGAGGTTTGAGCTTGATTGTTTTCTGTACAGTCCAAAACATGATATCCTCCGTGGCACTGCCTGATGAAGCCTTTAACCTGAGCATTATCACTTATTAATTCTTCTATGGTGATGTTACCTCCCTTCAGCATATCTCCATGGGTGAACAAGGCCATAGTGTGTCTTTGTGTCTCGTGTCCAAATGTTTCCTGAATGATTTTCACTGTTTCTCAACTGCAGCACAACCAGGATTGCATGAGGGCCAGGAGCAAGAAAGGAGATACATTCCATGATCTTTTTAAGCACATCTTCAGGTGATCTGTGGGTGTCAAACAGACCTGGAGTATCAACTACAGCCAGTTTCTGACCATGAAACTCAGCTGTTTCCTTCTTGCACTCTTTTGTCACAGAGGAGAGACACACACGGGATTTAAAGGCATTTTTCCCCAGGATGGCGTTTCCCACTGCACTCTTGCCTACTCCAGTTTTCCCAACAAGCATGATCCTCAGCTCTCTTTCCTCTGAGTCTGAGAATTGGAGAGAAACAAAGAACTGGAAGCTTTACACTTAATAAAAATTTCATATATGGCACAAATTTACACTGTGCTTCACAGAAATAAGTTTTAAAAAATTTCCTTTGTTCCCTGAATTTTCATTTTGTGTAATTGAATAAAAAATGCTCATTCTGGCCTCAATGTTCAGGCTGTTCCACAGTGTAGGAGCTCTGATGTTAAACTCCATCATCTTTGCTCATCTCCAAAAAACCAGCTCAGCCGTGTTCACTGATCTACAGAACGCCCCAGCATACAAGGGTCTAATAGGCCTTCAGTGGAATTTGAAGAAAGTCGTAATTATGCGACCGTTTGGACAAAATGGTTTCTGAAAGCTGAGAAATTGAGTTTCACAGCCAACATAGGGTTAATACGGTAATTGTTGCTGGAAGTCTGTGAATTTTTGAAGTTCATCGGCATGGAAAGCAAAGGGTTAAAAGTGAGTAACATTTTAAAATCAATACTGAAGACTTAACAGGCAGCCAGTAAGAAATGACATCACAGAAATGTGTTCATATTTCTTGGTGCTAGTTAAAATCCGAATCAGCCTGAGTCAGTGATGTGAGCTGTAATTGATACCAGCATAAAGGCATCTCAGCAGTCACAATAAGTCAGTTTCCTTATCGTACAGGACGTAGAGATGATTGAAATTGTGCTACTCTCAGACCTGATGTGGAGCGTTGTAAACATAAATTTAAATCTATATTTATACAGTACAAATAAAAGTGAAAAAGAATGCAGAAGTAAAATTTCAAAAATATTTTTAAATAAATATAAAAATGGTAATAATTACAAAAAATGCAGAGGTGGGGGCTGGGGCAGGGGCAGGGCCTTGTAAGTGCCTCTCTGGGTGGTGTAAACATGGTCCAGTGTGGTTTTGTCCACAGTTGGAAAGTCTATGTGTTGATGTAGTTTGGGAAACACAGTTTTGGGGTCTCAGTGGTTAAAATCCCCAGCCAGGATGAGAAAAACATCTGGGTGGACTGTCTGCTGCTCACTGATGTGCTGATACGGTTCATTCAGTGCCTCACTCTGAGTTTGGAGGGATGTAGACAGCAACAACCAACAGCTGTAGAAGCCATAAATGATCAAGTTTACTGTCTAAAGAGCATATGTTGGCCTTCTGCTTCCTGTCACTCCACTTGTGGCGCCTCCACTGTAAGCGAGGTGCAGGAGTGGAGGTCATGGATGGTGCAGGCCCCAGAGCAGACTGCAGTAATGTACCTCGCTCTTATTGTTTGGGGTTTAACTAAAAATTGTGGTTCTGCCAACATCGTGCAGAAACTCGTAAGTGTGCCTCCTAGTAAGCAGCCTTAGAAAACCACAGTGACTTACATGACAAAGAACACAAAAACATCGTTCAATCAGAAGAGAGAGAGAAGCCACAGCATGTGCACATCTAATAGACCTTAGTGCTGTCTCACCTACATAACAATTACCATTACAGTAATACAGTTACCAAGAGAACTAGATAGATAGATAGATAGATAGATAGATAGATAGATAGATAGATAGATAGATAGATAGATAGATAGATAGATAGATAGATAGATAGATAGATAGATAGATAGATAGATAGATAGATAGATAGATAGATAGATAGATAGATAGATAGATAGATAGATAGATAGATAGATACACATAGATAAAGATATATGAAACACTGCTGGCAGGTCACTCAGTACAACACTGCAGTTGCTGAAAAAAATAACATCAGAGAAGCATGTAAAGATCCATCAGGGCAGCAAAAGATGCCAGAGACAACCTAAAGAGGGGCCTCACATTGACCATTACTTCCTCAGAGGTAGGAAGAGTAAGTCGAGTGAATCCTGTGGCAGAAAAAGCACCACAGTCCACAGGGACTCCTGCCTTGGCAAGAGGCAAGAAGTGGAAGCCACAGGCTGCTGTGGCAGATGCACAGACTGCTCTCAGGCACCGGGATATAGTGGGTCATGTTCAATATGGCAGAGGAGGTCTTGGTTTAGGAAGAACAAAACCCATATGTGTTTGAAGTTTTCATTCCTGTTTTGATGTTAAAACTCTAGTATCTACGAAGGAGTATTACGGCCACATGAAGAAATAATAAATAAATTGTGCATTTTGAGAATAGTCAAAATTTTGAGACAAAAAGTTGAAATACTTTTTCGAGAATAAACTCAAAGTCATCATTTCAAGTCAAATAATGGCCACGGCTACTATACCCTCTACCTGTCATGGTCCTGGGCCGTCTGCCCAGCGTTTTGTGTTTAATTTTATTTTCCCTGTGTTTTCCCAGTTTGTTTTGGTTTTCATCGTTCTTAGTTCTGGCTTTATCATTTGTGGTTTTCTTGTTCCTTCATCCCTGCCCCAGGGTTCTCCTTTCCCCAATCTCCTCATGGTGAAAATTTGATCAAAACAATGGCGTTGAGAGACCAGCTGACCAGATCCATAATTATAATTTCCAGTTCAGAATCTGTGTGAAGAGAGTCTCTAAAGCAGCAAAGCAGGGGGAAAAGGACGGGCTGGGCAGAGAAGAAAAGTGCGACCGTTTCCGCTGAAGAGAGCTGAAGAGAAAAAAAACTCATCAGAACTGAAGAAGCCTCTTGGATGAGACGTGAAACATCTTCAAAAACAAGTCCAGGCACCTGGATGACGGAGAACCTGCACAGTCACACAGAGCAGATGTTACCCTGCTCCTCAAAGAAGAACAGAAAGGAGACGGTTTAAGCTCTGAAACCATGTTTGGAGTGAGAGGAGTGCACTTCTTCTTCCGTTTTGTTTGTGTTTGCTGTGGTGGGACCTTCAGAGAGCTGTGTGAAGGAGAGTGGACCAAAACTCCTCCACAGTGATGTAACAGACTGCTGAAGCCACAGTGGAAACATCACTGCAGCTTATTGCTGCTGACGGAGGTTCTACAGCTGCTGGATCAGGAGGTGGACTCAGTTTATCGGGACTGTTTCTGCATTTTGGCTTTTTGTTGCATAAATAATGACAGGGTGTAATATGTTAAATTTGTTAATGATCAGGGGAATTTTTATTACGTCCTGACACATAAAACCTTTGAACTGACAGAGGGTGCAGTTTCCTTGCACCCCCACAGTACGGCTGTCATCCCTCAGATCTATCCTCTCCAGCAGCTCTCGGACCCTGTTTTCCAGCTTGTTTTTGACACCGCTGCAGCTCTTCAGCAGCTTCTGGATGTTCTCGTCTTCTCTGATGAACTTCTTGATGTTTTCCAATGTTCTTCCTGCTGCGCAGACAGCCGAGTGCTGGAGAGTCCGGGGGTGTCGACACCCCCACAGAGACTCTGAGACCCAGAACAGTTTGTGTTGGAGAAACAAAACCAAATTGAAGCTCTGATGCAGATCATCGTCCTTTTGCAGCTTTACGTTTATTAGCATGTACAAACATGGATGAGGTGCACTGGATACATGAAGCTAAAGCTCTGCCTGCATTTACACTTTCCCTCTGATGCCCCACAGTCAGTGATCAGTAACTGTCTCTGAAATCAAGATGCTCCTAAACTCTAAAAGCAGCAGAAACGATCAGCTGGTGAAGATGGTTGATTGAGAGGAAAAGCAGAAAGAAAACTATGATCAGGTTTAAATTACACACTGATTATTTCCTTGTATCTCGGTGATAATGTGGCTTTAATCACCTGCAGCGATGCTTAGGGTGATTAACAGGGGTTCTGTTAACTGTAATTTCCCCATTGTGGGATCAATAAAGTATTAATTCATTCATTCATTCATTAATTAACCCTCAGATTCACTGTGTGACGCATTCCTTCTTTTTCACTGCAATCACTCCTCCCCCCACACCTCCGATTGAACACGATACTGCAGCTCCTATTGCAGCTCCCACTGAAGCTTCTGCTCCCAAAGCAGCAGCCACACCGGCTCCACCACCCGCTCCAGCTGAAGCTCCAGAAACCGCTCCCGCTGAAGCTCCCTGAACCACAGCCCGAATGAGCGACGTCGCTCTCTCCGCCTGGCCTCCGTCTCCTCCAGCTTCCATCGTTTTCTCTTTCTGTGTCTTCTTCTTTGGCTTTCTGGACCTCCTTGAGTATCTTTGTGATGTTTCAGCCATAGTTCCTCTGAGTCTGTGAGAGAACCAGAGAGAAGCAATAAAGAGAAACTTTACACAAAATTTTTTATGTAATTCATTTCCTCTTGAGAAGATTACAAAGTGCTGAACAGAAAAGATTCAAATCAAACAAACAAACAAAAAAGTGAAGAAGAAATGTAAATAAACAATGCAGCAATTCCTGTTCTCATCTTAACCTTCAGATCGTTCCACAGGTGGGAGCTCGATGGGAGCTCGATGGGAGCCTCATTCACTGGCGTGTGAGGGGTTAATGAGTCCTTCAACTGTGACGAGTAAAACTTAGACATCAGTACAGAGTTTCAGAGGCAGCCAGTGTAAATTTATCAGTTCATCAGTGCTGACTGATGTAAATCAGCTGCAGACGGGGATCGAATCTGATTCTGGTGAAGCTTCCGTTCACTGTAACTACTGTGGTATCTCCTCACATCCCGTTCACAGGAGGAAGGGACATCTCAGCAGAGGACTGGAGATCAGTTCATGCCGTGTCTCTGTAAAAAAGTTTGGATCTCACTAAAAATCTTCTTGGCCAGGTCTCTCTTGCAAAAGAGATCTTGGATCTCAATGGGACAAACCTGGTTAAATAAAGGTTATTATTATTATTATTATAAAAATGATAAATGTTTGTCTTTAATGATGCACATTTAAGCTCCTCCCATCACACAGACGCGTCAGGGTTTCCACGCACACACAGACTGAAACACTAACCTGCTGCTAATACGCTCACACTCGTTTTCCCGTCACAGTGATGTCAGTCTGATATTGTTACATTTTGTCCTTTGTGTGTTTCTTTTTTAATGTGGCGCCACGTCAGGTTTGATCTTGCATGTTGTTTGTGGCCACATCCTGTTTTTGATGGATGTGCATCACCTGCTCTGGCTGAGAGGAGCTCTCTGTTGGGTCATTTTTGCTCATGTGCACAGCAGCAGTGATGGACTGATTCCTTGAACGGGCCCCATGGGGGGCGCTCTGGCAGGTCTGGGCAGGTCGGGTCTGCTCTGTGCTTCTTCAGGCATCACTTTACTGTTATCAGTCTGATAAGCTGCTCTGTATCACCCTCTGATCTGCAGCTGCAGGTTTAAATCTCTGAGCTGTGAAAACAAATCTTTAAAATCACTTCTCAAAGACCGGCTTCAGGTTTTTAGGTACGTTATGATTTATGTTTTTACTGCAGTTATTATTTACTTATTTGTGCTCATTTTTTTAACTTTATGTCATATTAAATATAAAAATTATTACTGAGATTTGTGTTTAGGTGCAGATTAATTCTGCTGATTCTCATGGATGCTTCCCCCTGGGAGTCCGGGGGGGGGGGGTCGAACCCCGTTACCAGCACACACTGAGGAGCTGCATGCCATCAGCATGTTCTTATTATCACGATGAATCATGTGTGACAGCTGTATGCTGTCAGTATGAACAGTTACTGTCAGTGCAGAGGATGGAAATCAGCCCAGACGGCTCCTGAAATACTCGGTTACATCTGGTTGAATTGAGTTGTGTAAATCCACACAGAGCAGCAANAAAAAAAAAAAAAAAACCTACTCGAGCTACAATTGTGTTTTTGCAGTTTTGAATTTTGTGCTTTTTTCTGGTAATTCCTGGTTGTGTGTTTGTTTCTATCCTCAGGCTTCTTAGTTTAGTTTTCTGAGTTCTGTTCTTGGCTGTTGTTCACTTTGTGTTGAATCCTGTTTCAGTTCTCAGGTTTCCGTGTTCCCGGTTCTGGTTCTGGTTCTGGTTTTATTGTTTCTCCTGTTAAGTAGATTCAGTCCTGCTCTCTGCTCCTTGTGCTCTAGTTTGAGTCCTCCTCCTGTGTCTAGTTTCCTGTGTCGTATTCTTATTCCTCAGTGTGTCTGCTTCCCTGTGTTGTATCAAGTCAGCATTTTTCTTTCCCCCCCCCCATGTCTACTTCCTGTTTTACTTTGGCAGTCCTTTGTATTGTTGCATTCAGTTTTGTTTCCCTTGTATTGTTCGGTTTTGCTCACAGGTGTATCACCCAGATTAACTTGTGTGTGTATCGTCTGTGTCCTCCTGTTCTTTGTCACATCGTCTCACTCAGGTAGTGTGTTTCCTGGTTCTGTGTGTATTCATAGTTTCTTTCATTATTAGCCCCAGTTGAGGTCTCCCCAGTTTTTTTGTACCTGATGTGCATCCAGCAATAAAGTTGTGTTTTTCTGAGTTTATGCTTTCCCTCCTCAGTCCTGTGTTTGCCTGCCACACTGCTGAATCGTGACACTTATATGTCAGGGCTGTTGAATATTTACAAGGTTCAGTGGACGGGACGTGCTAGCTGGGCATATCTTGGCTTTATTCATGCATGTTCAGATATAACTGCATTTGTGAGCTGTGGTGGTTTAATGCAACTGGTTTACTCACTGTTCCTGTGGTCACAGCGTTTTGTTGTTTTCACACTGTGGTCATGTTGCATGGATAGACTAGCAGACTTTGCTTTCATGCCTCATTTGTGTTCTTGGGCTGCCACCATGCCATTTTGTTGTATAACAGTGTAATAACATATTTACAGCTCTTCCTGTAGCACTGCGCCCAATTGCTAAACACTTGTATTTGATATTATTCCACTGATGCTCAGCAATTCTGTATGCTGAATAATTATTATTTTTATATTACAATTGGCTTATTTACTGGTCTGTAATTAGGTGCATTTGCAGAGTTATGCATAAATATTCATCTTTTGGATGAAAACAGTCCAACATGTCCAAAAGCAGGTGAAACACCCTAAATCACATATTTCCTAAAAAGCCTCAAAAACATGCACTGATNNNCCCCCCCAGTGTCATTGACATGACATAGTTTCACAATGTGTATCAAACTGAAATACATTGTTTTTCACATGAGACTGAAATAGCGATGCATCCCAAAAACTTAATATTAAACTTCAGCCCTCCAGCATTAATAAGGTGACAAAGTGATATGAGGAGGGTCCCAAATCAAATTGTGCTTAGGGCCCCTTCAAGGCTTGGGCCAACCCTGCTCAGAGTTTCTGATTTCTCAGACCTTTTTACCTGATTTAGTGCTCAGTCAGTTCATTCAGCCTGCAAAAAGCGTTTGTTGGTCTGTAAAAAAAAAAAAAAGCCCTCCATGAAGCTAGGACATCTTCCTGTTCATCACTGATTGAAGAAAATAAGAAGAAGCCCAGGTTTGTTCTCAGCACTGTAGCCAGGCTGGCAAAGAGTCAGAGCTCTGTAGAGCCGAGTATTCCTTTCACTTTAACTAGTAGTGACTAAATTAAAAATTTAATTATTAGAAAAAAATTATTCATAACCATCTCAAAGATGTATGTTTATGTTCAGCTGCTTCCAGCGCTGCTCATATTTGTTTAGACTCTAAATATATATCTAAAAATATATAAAGGTGAGATGGTGGTCCACGATGACCCTCACTGACTCAGACACCTTCAGATTCTGACCAATGATGGTTCCAGCCTTGTGAATCAGTTTGTTGATTGGCAGCTCTGGTACTGATGATCCCAGGATGTTTAGGGGCTCAGTCACAGGTTGTTTCCCACCATCTCTTTATTCTGGTTTAATTCAGGAGGAGGTGATTTCTGCTGAACCACTCCACAAAGCTCTTCACCAGCTCCCTGTACTCCGACTGCTGCCCCCCCCGATAATGCTCATGACGATTTCTGTCAGTAAATGATGTCTTTATGATTCCTTTGCACAATGAAAGAGCTTGCAGCTCAAAGAGCATTGCCTTTGTTACGCTACACCTGAGAGATGAGAAAGAAGCGCCCCTCTGTCAGCCTCAGAAGTCATCTGCTGCGGCATGATGGGTAAAGCTGACTTGTGCCAAGCTGAAAACCTGGAAACCAAACATTCCTCTGATTCAGGAGAGCGTCTAATCTGACAGAGTGCTTGTTGGACTGTGTGAAAGTGTCTGATAAGGGGAGCCGTGTGCCTCCTGCCAGTGAGGTTTAAAAAGAGTCATTAAGTTACAAAGTTTATTAATTAAAGTCCACATGAATAAAACTCTGAGCTGACATCTTAGGTCAGGTCCAACACTTCGGTGACCTCCACGCGTCCGTCCTCGCCCACCTTCTCCACCAGCTGAGGTCGGCTCAGCTTCGTCCACAGACGGTGCTTCAGCTCCAGGACCTGGCAGACGTAATCCTGCAGAGCACAGGAGCTCAGAGTTACTGAGGCAGCAGAGAGCAGCAGGAGCTCCACACAGCTGGGACAGAGGTCATCATCTGCAACTGAGGAGCCTGGAACAGGACTGAGAGTGTCTGTGTGAAATGTGCTGCAGCTGAGTGAGGTCAAAGGTCTTACGGGCTTTTTGGACGAGGACAGCTCGGCGAGGACCGACGGTGTGAACACTGAGTTGTAGATTTCTCTGTAACGCTCCACCGTCAGCCCGTGGATCAGCAGAGGCTTCTCTGAAGGACCGTCAGGTCTGTCAGGTTCATCCAGCCGACGTTTGACCTGTCAGGAACATCATGATGTCTCCTTACTTTATTTTACTCTGGTTTATTGGAGCATTTCATCACATAAGCGCCCGTGACTGGCAGGGCTTTGTTCCTGAAGCAGAACTAAAACCAGAACAGAAAACTCAGAGGAGCAGAAATGTGCATCCTCAGGTTTTCTGATTCATGATTCACATAAATGGAGGAACATGGTTAGAGTTCTGAAACACTGAAGATGGCAGGTTTCCTTCACCTGCCTACAAAGAGCCAATCATGTTGCTGCAGCAGCTCCTGCACACACATTCAGAAACGAGTTTAACCCTTTAATCCCCGCTCTGGGGCCAACCTTTTAAAGACTCTGGGCTCTTCTGTCAGGATCTCGGACCAAATGCTGTATTTTCCTCTTTCTTACTGCAGCAGGTGGGCAACTGCACCTGCACTTTGTGCTAAAAGGCTGCCCCTGGTGGCGAAAGGGTCCGTTTTTGGAGATCACTTTAATTTTGGTCATTTAAAAGGTCTCTTTAACCCTAAACTGCTGTGAAATGACCATAAAAAAGATTAAGTGGACTGAATCACCTGAACCTGCCCTCCACTGCAGGTGTTTCTGCACTCAAAAACCTGTTTCTGCCTCCACAGTGAAGTCAAAGTGCTCCCAGCAAACTGAAAAGTTTAACGTCTGCAGCTGTCAGAGGTCATTAAAGCCCCGCAGCACTCTGACCTGAGCAGAAGAGGCCTTTGGTGGGAGGTCTGCAGCAGAGGAGGCTTCGCTGCCGCCCTGATGGTGACGCATATCAGCTGTCTTTATCTGTGAGCAGAGAAGAAGATGATGATGAAGAGAAGTGCTCCTCTCTGAAACCCAGCGAGCAGAGCATTATTTAACAGTGTCTGTGTTTCTGTCTGTATCAGCAGCAGCAGCACTGACAGCTTCTGCTTCAGGTGGGTTTCATTTGTGTTTGTGGGCCTCGTGAAGCTGCTCACTAACATCAGCCTGCTGCTGTTAACAGAGACGATGAAGAACCCCATCAAAATAAAGGTCTGCTGGACCTCTGAGCCGCAGCAGAGCAAAATCAGAGGTGATTTCTGGGCGCGTGCAGTCAGAATAATCACAGACAGAAGCATGTTGTACTTTTTCCAATGCGACTGAGGCCTAAAGCTCGGGAGTGTCAGCGGTTACCTGCTGCAGAGGTAACAGAGGCTGCAGCCTGAACAGCTCTGAGTGTTTATTACAACATGACCGCAGAGACACGCTGGAGATAACTTCCCTTCAGGACTTAAAGTTACCTTTTCCACGGCTCCAGTACACCTGTACAGGTGTAACTGCCCTGCCTTTCAAATGTAAACATCACACAAAGTCTTAATAAATGAACAGCATTAATATTTTTAACTCTACATGAGCACATCTGTGACGGTGATGATTTAAACTCTCATTTTCTTCTGGATCAATAAAGTATTTAAACTGTTTCTTACCTTCTCCATGTGAATCTGCTTCTCACTGCCACCCTCAATGCACTGAATGTAGTCTATTAATTTTATTTTTGAGAAATCACAAATCAAAACATTCTTCTTCTTAAGTTCTATAAGCCTTTCAAAGTAAAGGCTGGGTGCAGACTTCAGAATAAAAGCCCAGAGTCTGTAATTACTGCAGGTGGACTGAAACGAGCCATTTACAGTAATTATTAAAAAACTTGTAAAGTTGGAATGTGTTTTAATTGAAGTCATTTAAAGAGTGTTCCTTCATCCATGGTTTGGTTTTTCCAGCTGTGGCCACGCCTCTTTTAAACCTTAAGGTAGATTAGATTAGATTAGATGAAACTTTATTAATCCCTTTGGGACGATTACATCAGGGAAATTAAGAGGGGTAAGAACACTTCTAAAGGACACACCTCCTGCAGCCACGCCCGAGTCCTCCTGCAGCTCTGGCAGTCTGCAGGAGTTTGCAGGGCTGAGCTGCTGCTGGTTGCCTCCTGTTTGGCAGTTGGGAATGTGGGCTCCGGCGTTTCAGTTTCTTTTGGTTTGTTTCTCTGGAATTTTTGGGAATTCTTTGGACTCCTTCGTCACCTCTTTTCAAGCTGACCTGAAAACTCGTTTCTGGCATTCAAATCAGGCTGATGCTGGCCTGGTGTTGATTTTACTGTTTTCTTCATTTTCTTGGCTTGTTTTTTTAAACGTGCTTATAAACAAACAAACAAACAAACAAACAAACACTCCTGAAGTTGTGTAAACTTGTCAAAAAGCTGATAAACAGCTTAAATGTGCTGCTGCTGCCTCTGCAGGTTTGTTACGTTCAGGGAGGATCTGAGAGCCACAACTTAAAGATCAGAACGGTTCATTTACAGGTTTTCTTCCTTTATAAATGCTTTATTACTAAGTGGCTGGATTTCATTTCTTTCACAGGAAACGTTCTTATGAAAGGAGATGAACATGCTGCTCTTGATAACTTTAATGTTAATTTATCTTCTTCCAGGCTTGAGTTTGGTAAAACATCATTTCCAGTGTTGGTCAGGAGACTTTTGGAGTGTTTTTGCTCCTCTTAATGTTTCTGCTGCGTGACTCAGATGGATGAACTGATTGAAACTAGTTCAGTTTTCTGCCTGAGCTCTACAGCTGTAGTTAAACCCACAGAAAATGTTAAAATAATGAACAACTAGAAGTTTGTGCACCATCAGAAACGGGAGCTGTCAGGATGGACTGAGGCTGCTGGGGGCACACGCCGGGCCTGGTTTTCTCTGCACAGCCATTAACCGGGTCGAGCTGCAGCACACACCATGCTCAGACTCCGTCCGTCTAACTGTCAGCACCCTGGAGAGCTTCATCATCATCAGGAGGAGGCACAGATGATGTCTGCATCCTGAAGACAATCGGACCGATCGGCTGCTCACACCGATCAATGAGTGCCTCCACAGAGGAGCAGAACATCTGTCACCTCCACCCTGCAGCCTGACCCACCTCCATCCTGAATTTAATCAACACCAGCAGGGGGCGGAAGAGGACAGGCTGGAAATACACCTCACTGCCAAAAATATGTGGACAGGAGAGGTGAGCGTGAGATGACGTAGCTGTGAAGTCACTTTTATTCCTGCTCCTGTTGGTTTGTGTGGCAGCTCCAGTCGGACTTTGTGTTTCTGTCCTTTACACACTAAAGATTCGTGAAACAAGCTGAACCTCCAGTGACCTGAAACTCCTCCTCAGGGCTGACAGTAAACCTCTGACCTCACAGCTCCTGAGAAAGATCTGCAGATCCAGACACGCAGCAGCAGACACAACAACGCTCCCTAAAAACAACCAGAACCCGATTAAATCAGTTCCAACGAGGTCTGCAGATTATCGTCCATCCATCCATCCATCCATCCATCCATCCATCCATCACAGTGATGCACTCTATCAGGGATGAGGGCTCGTTCCACAGTGCTGGGTTAACTCCGCACCACAAATGTACTTAATGTTCACTCCAGATTCTGCAGGATAATTCAGCTGTTGTGTTGATAAAAGGCTCATTACTGATTTAATATTGTGTTACTCATGTTCTAGTGGATAGTTAAATGACTCTGATACTCAATCCAGTTATAGAATACACCCAAGATCTGAATCCAGACACTCTCCTCTCCAGCACCCTGCTCTAACCTTCCCAGTGAGGCTGAGTAGCGTGATCCTCCTGAAGATGGAGTGCATCCTCTAGTCTCCTTTCTTGGAGAGGAGAACCTCCACCTCAGTCTGCCAATGCAGAGGCGCTGCCCCAGACCTCCACACACATCCAGAACTCTGACGGAGAGTCTCACCCCCCCCCCCGGAAGGCCCTGCCGCCAAAGAGCTGTTTAACTGCCTCAGTGACACTGTCCCCAGTGATGCTTCCTCTGCAGGTGTCAGTGGGTCTGAGGAGATCCTCCAAGGCCTCCATCTTTGGCTGCTGCCTGGTTCATGCTGCACCTTCACTGCGCTCTATAATGCACTGCTATAATATCAATGATTGCAGCTGCAGCTGTTCTCATGGGTTATAAACTGGTCACATGACCTCTGCACCTGAGCCAAGTCAGTGTACAGCATCAGAGGAATGCAGTGAAGGTAAACTCCTTCACTTTGTTCCTGTGTTCGTCTTTCAGGCTTTTCTGTTTTAATCTGAGGAGCTGCAGCCCGGCAGCCTGCGCTCCTCCCCGGCTCTCTGCAGCGCTGCTGCCTGGCAGAGGCGGTGGTCCCCGGGGAGGAGGAGCGAGGAGAGCCGGTAAACAGCAAGGAAGAGGAGCAGGAGGGAGGAGGAGGTGGAGACACACACACACACACACACACACACACAAATCACTGCTTCACTCTACAGTCAAGTCACCACAATAAGAGTTTCTGTTTCCTGTCTCTGCTGATAAATAAAAGCATTAAAACTGATCAGTGGCAGCACTTTATTAATTTATTTAAATTATGGATTTTTATTCATTCAGTCTGAATTTCAGATTCAAGAGTTTCATTTGGCTTAACTAAAATGTGCCGTGAAAAGAACGACCTGCAGACAGTTACCTGAATAATTATATTCTTTATTTTAGAGAAGTACAACTTAAAACTATACAAAAAGATTTTAAATATTTGAAATACAAATAAAAAGTGAGTGTGTAAAAATAACACTAAAGGAAAAGCTGCACAGACTTTGTCCTGTGATTAATAACATAACCAGTTTGTTGTTTATTGTGGGTCCAGCATACAAAAGAACAAATTCTCTATTTGATAATTTAATATTTCTAAGAGCGTGCGAGCAACACAGCACAACACAACACAACAAAACACAACCAGAGAAGCTGTGACTCACACACACGCACAAATTCATTTAAGATTTTTACATATAATCACAGATTTTACCTGACATTTGATCGTCTGTGTGCTGCTATTGATGCACATGCACCCTCCTAATCGACAGCCTAATATTTCATTTTTATTACGCGTCTTTATCTGTGTCTCCATCTTCTTCTTAACGTCACACACCGTGTGAGGTCAACATGACTGTGAGTTCCTGTACTCGCAGACTCACAATAAAGTTACATTAAATTTAAAAGTGGCCACAAAAACACACAAAAAGAACAATCGATAACACTTCAGACATTTTGTTCTTCAGTCTGACTGCTGCTGGGAGGAGCACCACCCATGCAGGGAGGAGCACAGCCTGTGCAGGGAGGAGCACCACCCGTGCAGGGAGGAGCACAGCCTATGCAGGGAGGAGCACCACCCGTGCAGGGAGGAGCACCACCCGTGCAGGGAGGAGCACAGCCTGTGCAGGGAGGAGCACAGCCCGTGCAGGGAGGAGCACCACCCGTGCAGGGAGGAGCACAGCCTATGCAGGGAGGAGCACCACCCATGCAGGGAGGAGCACAGCCGTGCAGGGAGGAGCACAGCCCGTGCAGGGAGGAGCACCACCCATGCAGGGAGGAGCACAGCCGTGCAGGGAGGAGCACCGCCCGTGCAGGGAGGAGCACAGCCCGTGCAGGGAGGAGCACAGCCCGTGCAGGGAGGAGCACCGCCCGTGCAGGGAGGAGCACCGCCCGTGCAGGGAGGAGCACCTGAACAAGCATGAGAAGTTTAATGAGAGCCTCCAGTTTCAGCTTCCTCTGTAACTGTTGGCTTTTTAACATTAAGTTCTCTTTCAAACCTCGCTCGGTATCTCACTATGGGAAGCGCCCTCTGGTGTGACCAATCATGGAAGCTCCACTACTACCACGTCTGTCCTAGACAGACCAATCACTTCAAAGGACACAGGGTCCCCCAACCCCTTTATAACAGTCCCCTGGCCCCACACCGGGCATTCTCGCTTTCTTCCCCATGAAGATCATTATAAGCTCCTCAGCGATCCTGGACCAGGATCATCCACTTAACTGTTCGCCGACGCAGCCGTCAAGGTAGTCCCTGAACGTGGGTTTTTCTGGTTACAGGAATAGCGTTTCATTACGTTTTTAGTCATATTTTCGTCACAAAAATATTAATCTGAGCAGTTGTTAGGTTGCTGCATATCGGCGCGTTCAAAGGAGCACGTCAAGTAGCTCGTGTTTTGTGAAGCTATTGCTAGCTGTCAAAGCTGAGCATTAGTATTATGTCTACCACTGGATCCTCTCAGGGGAACACTGGTGGCAGCGGGGTTAAGGATGTCACGTCTCACCCTTGCCCAGCTGCTTGTGGGCTGACCATCTCGGTCAAAACGCCAAAACGATGCGACAAAATTATTTCTCTAGTCGGCATTTTCTGTATTTAACAGCTGTGCATATGAAATGATCAGTAACAGAGGAACGGCGCTGATTAGGCACCCCCTGTGCTCCT
>JASGAU010410733.1:22085-36307 GCA_030220045.1 Australoheros facetus | reverse complement strand
CCCCCCCCCTCACTGGTCTTTGACTGGGTGCAATCTGTCACCACAAAAGTAGAAAACTGTGAAACCGTATGCTCTCTTGAAAATTCATATTCTGCTAGAAAGCGATGTGAAGGTGCTGGGCAATACAATGAGCCTTTTTAGTCAGTGTCTCTGGTATTGCTCTAGCAGCAGTAGAAGCAATGGAGCTGATCTACTTGGTTATTTGGCCTTTGTGTGGTAACATTTGATTGGTGTATTATTAGACACAGACCACCCTGCTTCTGAGCCCCACTCGAGTTTCCATTCTTCTGCTGCTCAGCTTTAATGTCAGGCTCTCCTCCAGCAGCCCAAACATACCGGGGAGCACACAGAGAGAATTAACGTAAAGGAAGAGGAGAGGTGCAGTCGCAGCGAGCGTGTTGTGCTTCAGTGGAACGGTGATAGGGAAAGTAATCCAAGCCTCGGAGTTTATTTTAAGAGCTGATGATCTAGAGATGGCCATTAAAAGCAGAGGGCAAACAATTTAAGAGCAGTAAATCTGAATGGAGGAGAGGAGTGGGCGTGGGAGGACGAGGAGGAAAGGAGGGAGGATGGGGGTGGTTTCTGCCACTCGCTCTGTCCCGCTCTCTTTCCACGCAGGAAAAAAAAATGCTCGAGATGACAGTGAATTAGAGCAATCTGGCCTTCATTCTGTGGTTAGATTTTTATCTGCGGTTTTGGCCCTGAGAGCATCGAGGATCTTTGCTTTCTTTTTTTCCCCCCGTCTGTTCTTTTACTGTTGTTTCTGTTCTTTTCATCTGAGTTCAGGTTCCCTTCTGGCCTGGCTGTAAAACAGACCTTAACGAAATACCGTTCACACCACGGGCAGCTGCACTCGCTCCTTTAACCAGGCTACCACGGTGCAGGACACAAATACGGTTACTCCAAGGCTGAGTTGTCTGTGTTTAATATAGATTTGGATTTTTTAATCTGCACCTCAGCATGCACTCAAACTATGCAATCCAGGTAGCTACACAGGGAAAACCTCACAATAAGAGTCATGATAATACCAGTAGAATATCACGGTCATAACACACAGAGAAATGATATGGGACCAGTGATCACTCATGGTTAAAAGTATGTTGTTACACCACATAAAGATGCCGCATATGGGAACTTACACGACTCATCAGAAAAAGCATGAGAAAGAGGTGTGACGTGGGAGGAGGGCCAAACTCAACCTTAAGTAAAGAATAATGACTGCGCTTCTGTGATAAAAGTTGAGTTTTGTGAGTGTATCTCAGACAAAATCTGCCCACAGACAGACAAACACACAGACTCACAAGGTGAAAATGATACCGGCCCTGCGGTCGCAGTGGTAATGATGGTGTTGATGAAGGAATGAGCTCAAAGAGCTCATCTGACAGAGGTTACTTCTGACACAAGAAAGGCTGGGAACCACTGCCCAGCATCATTATCTTCTTGCCAAATGCTTTGCAGTAGCTGTTGATTGATGTTGATTGAAGCACTCTAACATTTATGACGTTAATATTTTTTCCACTGTGCTTCGCCGAAGCCGCGATCCCAGCGAGACACATTTGATATTACCCAAAATCCAACTCACTAGAAACTGTGGCTCTCCCTCCTTCTAGTCTCTCGCCCATCTCTTTCTGCTCTTTAGATGTGTGATGAAGTAATCCCAACATATTTTAAATCCTAATGCAAAACAAACAGAGCCAAATTACACACATTCTTCCCCCATGCTGATTCGTGGAAGTTGTTAACCAAATAAAGCTCCCTTTTCTCTTTCTCTCTTTCCATCTCACTCATACTCTCAGTGGATCTGTCCTGGCTGGAACTCTTAACTGAAATAGCCCCAAGCACAGAGCCTCTTTTGTTGTCAGGCTTTTTTTTTTTTCTACAAGGTGTTTGTGAAAAAGAACAGGATTTTCTCTTCTGGGCTCAGGTCCCTCCATCACTCCACTGCTGCCTGTCTGGCTTGCTTGGTCCAGGTCTGTTCTGGTAAACAGCCCTGTCTTACACACACTGTTTATCACACGCAGCAGTGAAATTTAGCCAGTTTTATTTTGGGAAATGCTCTGGGTTTTGTTTGGAATGTCTAGCAATCATTCCTTTTTCTGTATAAGCTTTCTTTTTTATATAGCATAACCACATACCCAAAACATACATGTCAAGTGTGTCTGATCTGTCTTGGATATTTCATTTATTTGAAAGCTGGTCATTAAAATATTAGGAACAATTAAATCCAGTCTAGTACACCAACAGTATTTACCTTTTGTTCTCCTATTTCTGCCTGTAACTACAGTGAATGCACTTAGCTAGCTTTCGAGCAAAAAACAAAGTTAGCTGCTGTGTGGTGAACATAGTGGGGCCTTTACTGGCTGAGGAAACGGGGGTTTTAGCTAAACCAGTGCTCCAAAGGAAAGCGGGGTAGCCATCAAGCTTGTGCAAACTTGAAAACAAGTATACACAGCAAGAATAGAAGGCCAAAACAAAACAGCTTTCAACCTGTTATTAGTTATTAGTTATATTTGAAGGATTAGCCACATTTTCTGTTTAATATTTGTATTCTTGGACTCTGCTTGAGTGGATTTGCATGATTCACGGTGTTAGCTTCCTTCACCCTCCTTTAAGGCCAGCTTTTTACTGATTGGTTCCCCATCACAAATGGAAGATTTGAACGGCAGGTGTGTGGGGGCTTCTGAAGCCAAGACTACTTATTGTCCACTGTTGGCCATGTTTAATGAGAATCCACCATTGAAACTGTATAATATGACAGAAAATGAGGAAAAGCGTAAAAGGTTCCCACTGAAGGGGACTACCAAGGAACCACAATGCTACACAGATACTAAAAGTAACAAATTTTTAAGTCGTCTGAGTGAGTAAAGAGCAGAGTACAGGCTAAACTAAAGGTTGCATGTATGCACTCTATCCCTTTTGAGTGTATGTATGATGTACTGTGCATCTGTCCATACTGAGAATCAAATGGTTAACAAAGCCATTTTTTAGCACTGACAGAAGGGAGCACACACACACACACACACACTCTCTCTCTCTCTCGCTCCTTCATTCAGGCAGACATGTGTTCTGCACAGCCTGTCATTACAGAAGCCTTGATGTGGTCCCTGGGTGGCACTGAGGCCTCTTATTGTCGTTTTATGACAACTTTCACTCTCTTGCTCTACAATGCCCCGCCTCCCTCCCTTCCTGCTCTCTTTCTCATTCCTGCCTCTATCCCACTGTCTTTCCGTCCCATCCCACCTCCTACCTTCTCTCAACGTGTCCAAACCCACATCCATTTTCTTGCTGTTGCAATGGGATGCCTGTTTGTTTTTAGAGAGTAAACCATTCTGACACACATCCCCAGAGCAAAGTCCTGATGCAGGAATACTTTTTTAGGGGGCGGGGGTGGAAGCAGTGGACAGCTTGGTCTCCATTTGCAGAGGTATAAACTGGGGGCTGGAGCCAGTCCAGGCCTTGTTCCCAGTTTTGTCGATTGTGGTTGACAGTTATTGTTTTTGGTTTTACTTGAATAATAGGGTTGGTAACGGCAGGGTGACGACCCACCGATGAGTGTGCTCTGCATATGTTGAGGCCTGCGCTTGTCACGTGTAAACTCAAAAAGTCTGGTTTACCCAGGGGCAAGCTTAACATTTGCAAAAATGTTCCATTTTTTTTTTTTTTTTTTTGTCTTCACTCCTCCACCTCTGCACCTGTCACACTCGTGTTTTGCTTTGAGGATTTATGACACTATGATTTGTTTGTCATAGATTGTAATTCATTATTCTCCTGACTGAAATTGAATAAACTGGACTGATTGAATAGCAAGCAGGCTTCATGAGGCAAACGGCTGCAGTTTGGGGTGATTGCTGTTACAGAGACCTCTCTGTTAGAGTGGAACTCTAACATATACATTTTTGAATGTTTAAAAAATTACCCTGGTGTTTATAGGAGTGCTGATTTAGGGTGACGCAGATAGATAATTCAGTAAAAAGGGAAAGAGTTTTTACATGGAGATTGAGGTTGTGAGCTTACACGCACACACACGCACAATGTTTTGCATGTCTGCACCTTAATTAATGAGGTCTTTGGGAGTATAGGCCCTGCAGCGGTGTTGGGTAAATGAGTGAAGCGAGTCACCTCGGGACAGCAACAGGTAAATCCTGTTTAGATCAGCCCCAAGGCACTACTTGTTCCTTAATTTGGCTACGAACCCAGTCTTCCCTCCCTTCTCTCACCCTAATCACCTCAGCGCCACCTCATAATCTTGTGCATGATTTTCTTAACTTGCTTACATCCTGTATCTTTGTCCTCTTGGAAACTGTTTTTCAGGCACACACACTCTTCTTCGTCATCTTTCCAAACACCGTGCTAGGTTGCTTGAGGTGACAAATGTGGAGCAGCGGGGCAAGGTGACACCGACACCAACATGCAGGACAGTGACAGAATCAGCTTATGTAGTCAATGAACTGTGCACAGGTATTGAACAGGCAGGAGTATCTGGTTAGACATTATTAAGTTAAATGATATCTTGGCTACACTCCGATGTGGGTGTGGTCGGAGTGAGATGGATTCAGTTTGTCCCCCTTTGCTTTTTCCTTAGCAAACAGTTAGCGTGAGTCTGTAATTAGCACCTCTAACTTTGTTACAGCTTGTAATTTCATTTTCATTGGGAGCCCCATGACTAGCCCTACTAACAAAGATACAGGACACTCAAAGTAGCCCACTGCCCGAGACTTGCTGTTCTATTGGAACATTAGTAGGGAATTTCAACGCTCCAAGCTTTGTTTTGAGCTGCATTCATTTTTATTTCTTGCAGAATAAAACGTAACTATGGAGCTGAATTATTTACGTTATTGATTTCGAGAAAAGGCGGTGAGTTGCTCCTTATGCCATCCATATTTTCTAGAATAATATCATAACTTATTGGATTATGCTGTTCCAACTCACACGTGTCTTGCACCTCAAACTATATAGCAGGCTTTTCTTGGATTTTATAATGAAGAGAGATGTCAGTGATCAGAACATTTACAGGAGTCATCGACTCATATTTCAGACGTAATGCTGTTGTGGCAGCTGTAGTGTGACTAGTATTTTTGCAGTATAAGTGTATTTAGAAAGCAGCTAAGGACCAATTAGATTCCAGCGTTCCTTCCTGATCCATCTGTGTTCCTGCTGTGAGTATAACTTACAGTAGCGTGGAGGGTCTCTTGAGGTCAGGGAGCTGAAAATCACAAAGACATGTGGAATGCTGAAAGTTGGCCAATACAAACAGACAGGCCTGGCTCTCCATCCATGCAGAGCACAACAACCACCAGCTAGCCATACCGCCGTCCTCTTGCTAGGCCCAGGAGCAACCAAATGCTCCATGAAGTGAAGGTTGGCCACCAGGGGGCAGAAAGTATAAAAATGAGTGTAAATAGCTAACATTTAAATTGGTTACATCTGCAGTGGATCATATGATTATATCTATATCTTTATTCACTGTAAGTGTTGATGCTACAGGGAATCTCCTGACTGTAGTTTCCATAAGCTCGCCTGAGAGTTTTAATGTTTCTTGACCAGTTGTTGGACTTTTCTCCATAGACTGTATATAAAACATGGACATAGCCATAATAATGTTATTTATTAGTTTCTGAACTTGGCATTTTGAAGCTTTAACATTAGAGTCTTGGTTGCTGCAACGTTGGTTGATTTGGAGCCAGAAGTGTCCATTTTTTGCAGAGGTTGCAGAGTTAAGTTTTCTGCTAATGCTAGCAAGCTTGGTTAGCAAGCTGCATTATTGAATTGTCAAAGAGGCAACACCCCAAACTTTAAGCCTTAAAAAAAAAAAAATGCAAATGTTTTTAAGAAACTTCATGGCGAGGCCAAAGAATAAAGTGTTTTATATCAGGCTACTGAAGTTGGGCATTTTTAGCCTGCAAGTAGTCGCTGCATTTTTGCATTCAGAGTTACCGTATTTACCAGGTCACCACTTGAAAAACTTCATTCATCAACATCCAAGGCATAATTACTGTTTGAAAAGTATTTTTTTCTGAAATATGAACACTCACAAGTCATAAACATCAAAACCTCCCCCTTCATTAAACTTCCCTCCCACATGATGTGAGCACAGCATGCCCAGCCATCGCTTCAGCTAGGTTTCACAGGGTCGGAGCATCAGTAATGTTTCAGGAACAAGCAGGACATAAATGAGGGAAATGAAATGATAACTCAATGCGACTTATAACGATTGAAAACACACGAATATAGTGATAGATTATTGATTTGTGCATTGTTTGCATGAATGAGTAAAAAAAACAAAACAAATGTAATATCTTTCAGCTTTGTTACAAGGCTACACCTTTGCCTTTGCCCACAAAGTCCAGAGGTCTGAATTTTGAACAAAAACAGACTTCACAAGGAGCTGACTCGGTTTTCTTCCCCCATTTTCTAATCAAAACCATTATGAGCTTCACCCACAGAGGGACGATCCGTGAGGCTCAGTTTCTCTCCCCGGCACACATCCATAACAATAGAGGGCATTTTGGTCCAGCAGAACTCAGTTGGCTGGATCAAAATGAGGGGAGCAGTTAGGGTTTCACTTACGGAGTCAGAGAAAGAGAGTGAAGGGGGGAGAGAGAGAGAGAGAGACAATGAGAAAACAAACACACAGGGATTGTTGAATTATGGGTAAAGACAGCTGAGGCTAACCAGGTTTGGTTTCCACGGTGTGGTGGGGGGCTTATTGAAAAACAAAAAAGTCTATGACTCAGTATTGCTCTCAAGGAGACTCTCAAGCTGTAGACTTTCTCTCCCCAGAAATTCAACAAAAACACATGCAGTTGAATAAAAAGGAGAACACCTTCAAAAACATAAAACCCCAGGGTTCAATATGGTCATGAAAATGTTCCACGTATCCTCACTGTTAATGCCAAAAAGGGAGGAGGTTGGAGGGGGGGGGGTGGAGGGAGGGAACAGTGAGGGAGAGGAGGGATCTGTCCTCACATTTGCTATCAATTTAGGGCACTGAAAATAAGCACCAGGTTTCACTGGAGCCGAGGAGAACACCAGGAATGTTTTTCTATATAAAACCAAAGGACGGATGGAGGAACTGAGAGAAATGAGCTGGGAAGAAAGTGAGAAAAAGAGAGATAAGCTTTAGAAAAAGTCAGTGAAAGTGGGAAAGAAAACAAAAAAAAAGCAAGAGAAGAGTGTTGCTGTATGACAACAGCACCCCGGCTCCAGATGTGAAGCCGGTGTCGTTTGACAGCTCACAGGACCAAAGTCAGGCAGGCTGTGAGTCATGGTGACCTCTTTGTGAAGTTCAGGTATTGATGCCTGAACCTGTGGTGGATCTAATATTCAAAAGCATTCATTAAATGATGCGCATTATTGCACATCTGTTGAGGAACAGCAGTCACTTGCACATACTCGTCAGAGGCTTTTATAATGTACTCTGCACACTTGCAGCTTCGTGTGTGTGTGTGTGTGTGGGCTCGAAAACCGGAGACTCCCTCAGGGCTCTGAGTAGGCACATCGGATGAGGGAGGTTATCTTTTGAGAAATAATCAATAGTTCTAAATTTGCTCCAGTTTCTGCTTGTGACACGGTTTAAACAGATGTAGTCAGTGTTAAAGGTCCACTCCTTACCTGCCTGCTCACCACAGGAAGGCTTTTAAAATCTCATTGTTTTGGGTCAGGTGGTCAGGATGGTGATGGTGTGGTGAATGATTCATCTAAATAGCTAAACTAAGTAACTAAAAGTAACGGCTTAATGGTTCAAGTGAGTCATGCCAATCGGTTGGCTCAGGAATTATAATGGGACATTTCCCTTGATGTCACTTACTTTGAATGATAACTACAACAGACATTAAGAGCGTCGATAAATCAATGCAGGTATTTGCACGGTAAACTTTATTCTGGGATATCACGCGGGTGCCCGCTGTGAAACCTTTTTAGAAGTTATCTGATATAGATAAATAGCAGACATATTGAAGTAAAAGAAGACTCAGAAGATTCATAGCTGAGATTTACCTCACACTGAGTTAGCTGAAAATAATGGAGAAAGAGTTATGATTTACTGAATATAAACTTTAACATGACAGGTTTCTGCCTCTCCAAAGTAGTAGGAGTAATGCAGCTCACCCACTCTGGGTAAATCAGTTCAGTAGGAAAGCATTTGTCTCCACCCAGTCCGGAGATCCTTCGCGTGTTACACAAATGCGTTAACCACTACACTATTCATATCAGTAGTACTAAATAAAAATATCAATAGCAGCACTAGGTGATTATTAGCAAACCTGGTAAATGTTGCTTGCTTGAAAATCAATTCATATGAACAGTGGTTTGTTTTGAGGACAGGGTACTTGAGTTTATCCGGCAGGAATGTGGGGCTGCATCAGACAAACCAGTTCAGGAATGACGGCTGGATCAGTTCTGAGAAAACTTTACACCATCAGATTAATATACAGTTGGTTAGGAGTTTGTATACATGAGGTTGTGAAACAGTGTCTGTCTTTCACAGTGAGTTGAACTCCAGCAACAGACTTTAGTCAAGTTGTTGACCCACTGACAAAGCTCCTTCACCCAGCTCTTCCCACCAACAAAGTGCTGCTCTTATGCTGATAGAAACAGTTGAAAAAGACTAGAAACAAGGAGGGAGTTAAAGAGAAAGCAGGCTAGAGGGGAGAAAAGGGGGGTAAGAGACAGACCAGATGTGTCTTTTGTTTAGATTTGAACAGAGCGGAAAGGATGGGTGTAGGAGTTAGGAGGCGAGCTTTGCAAGGAAGAGAAAGAGAGAGGGAAAGCAAGTGGGAGTTAGTGAGTTTTTTTTTAAAGGGTAGGACTGTAATGAAACCAAAGCATTCAAAGCCGAGCGTCTGTATGTGGTGGGGAGAGGGGCCTGCACTATACAGTATGTGATTACCTACCAGCAAAACCACATTCATTATACTAATTGCTACAATGGTCCCAGTGGTTGGGGGCTGAAGGGGAGCGGGGTGGTGTGGGGGGACAGTGAGAGGGGCTGCATTGTTAACATTTGTTAGGCTCATTGACTCCAGAATTCATGGTGTCTGTCATTATAGGTCACGGGGATATTCTCCAGGGCCTGTATTTATAGAGAACCTGATAATCTGGAGGTCGAGCTGAAGACCTGTTTCCTCTAAACCTGCGTCAACATCCCAGACCCTACGAGCTCAATCCCTGCATAACAACATGCTATGCCTCTAACCAGATTGCCCTGCGTTATCATGAATGCTCACGTTTAGCATGTGGTATGCATTCAGGCCCCCTGAAAAGCAGCAAGACATGAACCAAAACAGAACCGTGCAGGCCAAGATTTGAATGATGGAAAGACGAGGCCTTTCCTGCATTTTGCAGCACAAAATATCCAGGCTTCCAGCAGCTTGTGTCAATATTTCACTCTGCATGTGTATGTGTGTGCCCAGTGTATGCAGAGAGCTCTGAGCAGATGACTGCTATGACAGTTAGAACATGTGCGATGGTGAGCATACAGAGACTCACACAGCTCAATCTGTTGAGTGTCGAGCCCGAATCAACCCAACTGGGGGAATGTTGCCAGTTGTGATCACCAATATGGCCAGCAGTTGTTTGTGAAACATTTGCAGCACATTGCTGAATTCTTTAGCGTGCCTTCACAGGAAATGAAGGACTAAGTGACTAAAATCTTTTCTCCTGCTTCCCTCCTCGAGCACACTCTCACCTCTTGCACTGCTTGCAAACTCTTAGTGTGTTTATGGTGGAGGTTTTTTATCCCTCAGCTGGACTCACTCCCTCTGTGCAGTAACATCATTGTGATCATATATTTTCAAGACTAACTCTCAGCCTGTCTGATCTCTTGCTCAGCTCTTTAAGTCAGCCTATAGTGAGGATCTGCATCGTGTGTTTTTACTCTTTGGCTGGAGAAGTGGTGCTTTTCAAATTGTGTAGATAAACTGGCACACGCCTCAGGAGGTGATTAGCAGGGTTCGCTTTCTGTCTTCACTTGGTTTCTTTGCTTGTGAAACAAAAGGCAAAGTAAAAAAAAAAGTGATCAAAGTAAAAAATTAAGCAGCAGTTCCTCTAATGACCACTTGAGGTTGAAGACACAAGTGTACGATCATGTTGGTTTTTACTGCCATTTCTATGAAGCATCAGTATAGGGGCTCAGCGATTCACAGATTATACAGATACTCTACAACAGCTTGAAAAGACGAGATTTTCTGGAGAAAACTTCTTCTACTCCAGTACCAGCGCAGATGCAGAGGTTTTGTCTGAGTGGTGACACCCTCACCCTCGGGACAAGCCAGTGGCGACGTCACACATGGTTTACAAAATAACCAGTGGAACAATCATAAATAGGTCATCAGTCTCCGTATGTCCAACATGTTAAGCTAATTTCCAGTTTCAGGACAGCTATACAGGAAATGATTTTCTTTCCTTTAATAATCACTGAAATTTCATTAGGCTCAAGTTATGTATTATTGTTCAGCCACTTTGAGTGACAGGTGAGTGCTGATTACTATGGTAGGCTTCGACTCCGCTAATTCTAGTCACTGAATTTGATCTCTACCATGTTTGCTTTAGAAAAGAAATTATGAGAAATAATCTGGCCCGCAGTGTGGTACGGTTTGTCCATGCAGTCTGTGCCAGTCAATGGTATCAGTTCCTTCATTCTCCAGGAACTGCCTGCATTCACTCGACGCATGAGGCTGCACATTGTTGTGCACCAGGAGGAACCCAGGACCCACTGCAAGAGGGTCTGACAGGATTTTATCCCGATGCCTAATGGCAGTCAGAGTGCTGTTGCCTAGCCTGTAGCAGTCTGTGTGCCCCTCCATGGATATTCCTCCCCAGACCATCACTGACCCACCACCACGATGTTACAGGCAGCATAACGTTCTCCATGACTTCTGCAGACCCTTTCACGTCTGCTCAGGGTGAACCTGCTCTCATCTGTGAACAACACACGGCACCGGTGTTGGTCCTGCCAATTCTGGTATTCTATGACAAATACCAATTGGGCTCCACGGTGCCAGGCAGTGAGCACAGGGCCCACTAGAGGGTGTTGGGCCCTCAGGGGACCCTCATGAAGTCTGTTTCTAATTCATTCACACCAGTGGCTGCTGGAGGTCATTTTGTAGCTCTGGCAGTGCACAAAGGAGCAGATACCATTCCTGCTGATGGGTTAAGGACCTTCTACGGTCCTGTCCAGCTCTCCTAGAGTAACTGTCTGTCTCCTGGAATCTCCTCCATGCTCTTGAGACAGTGCTGGGAGACACAGTAAACCTTCTGGCAATGGCACGTACTGATGTGCCATCCTGGAGGAGTTGGACTACCTGTGCAACCTCTGAAGTGACACAGACCCTAAACAAATGCAAAACTAGTGAAAAAACAGTCAGAAAAGATGAGGAGGGAAAAAATGCCCTCCACCTGTAAAACCATTCCTGTTTGGGGGGGTTGTCTCATTGTTGTCACCAAAGCAGCTGAAACTGATTAACAACCCCCTCTGCTGCTCAACTGACCAGCTCAATATGCCGGAGGTTTAATGGACTTAATGCTATACTCTGATTAAAAAGTGTTCCTTTAATTTTTTTTGAGCATTCATATATTTGGTCAGATTAATCCACAACATATAAATATTTACTTCTAAAATGAAATGCAAGAGCCAGAAGTGTGAGCGTGTGCACACCAGTTGCTCAAAATCCATCTTGACGATAGTACTTGAGTAAATCTACTCTCCAGCACTGGCTTTCCAGACCCTTTTCTTCACCTCCTTCAAGCTTCCTTCACTCTTTGTGACTCTTACTCCTTTGTTAGTGCTTTCTAGGCCGGCAGAGACCCAGTAAGAGGCGGTCTGGCCAAGGTGGCTGCTGTCGGCTGACACAGCCAAAGTAAATGAGCAATTCTTCCACAGTCTCTTGGAAGTGTGTGCTACTGTTGTTGGAAGCTAGAGTCAGAAGGGAATTCCACTATGTGTGCTGGCTTAATATTGTACACACAGCACTTGTACGTTGATGCATATGTTTGAGTGTGTGTACACACACAATCAGTCAACAAGGCTGATGACAGATTCCCGTCAACTGTCAGGTGGTTTTTACATAGGTCAGAAATAGCCATGGGGCTATGGGAAGAATTGGGGGATCAAGTGTGGCACGACGGGGTTGGCATGATAACGGCACTCTGGGTCTGCTTTCTTGCTGGAAGTTGACAGCTCACAGATGATATCACATTTCCTCATCCTGGTACATCACCCTCATCAAAGTTGCCCCCAACCTTCCATCAACCCATGCAGCCCTGCCTGTGTTGAATACTCCCTGGGTCAGAGCTAAACCGCAGAGGCCTGAGTAATCAGACCACACACGCTAAGGGAAATGGAGAGGAGAATGACGGTGTTATGGGAGTTTGTTGTTTGACAGCTAATGCGCTGCTGGGCAGTGAGGAGAGGGGAGAGCTCGGCTGAGGTTTTGGGTGAGAGGCTTATTTAGGCAGGGCGCGTTGTGTGAAAATCTTTTATTTCTGCTCTTGGATCTCAGAGTATTTTGGAGGAAGAGGATGACACATAGAGAGGTCATGTCCTGTATTTAGGAAAAGCTGGAGTATTTTAGGTGAAATTAACCTCACTGCTAGTAGGCAGTAGACATATGGACATAACTATCAGGATGTCACTCACAGTGGCCACACCCCAAAATAATTTTTTTTTAAAAAGAGTAAAACTGTTTTTCTAACAGGTTTTAAGGCCAGGCTGAAGACACTAGTGTTAGGCATTTTAACATGTGAATGTGTGACGGCTTAGCCTCGAATGGTCGTTGGAGGAACTGCAGTTTTTTGGCGTTAGCTTGATTTTTCAGCACCTTCCAGTTCCCCTTAGTCTCAGATCTAACTACATCCATCCATCCATCCATTTTCTTCCGCTTATCCGGGGCCGGGTCGCGGGGGCAGGAGCCTAAGCAGAGAAGCCCAGGCTTCCCTCTCCCCAGCCACCTCCTCTAGCTCATCCGGGGGGACCCCAAGACGTTCCCAGGCCAGCCGAGAGATATTTAAAATATACATTTATTTAAAATCTAGTCTCCCCCCAAAAAAGAAAACTGTCTGAATGTCAGTATTAATTTTTGTGTACTTGATTTGTTTATTTTGTGTTTTCCTTTGTTTAGCGTTTTTATTTATTTATTCAATTTTTAACTAAATTTATGGTTACTTAATGACTTTTTTCTCTTTTTCTTAGAGGTTCTGTCTGATTATTAATTTATATTATTTTCTTATTATCTTCCATTTATAGCCAGTTGTTGTGGATGAAAGATATCTTTAGAGCACAGTCACTGGCTTTGTGTTTTGGCCACCTGACAGAAGCCTTTGTCATTTATATGGACAGCATGGAGCAGCTGATTGTCCTCAGAAAGATTAAGTAATGTTAGCTCTTCACCTGTGGGTAACACACACAGAGAAACAGGAACATGCAGTGTGCCTGTTTTGTGATTAGGTTTTAGTGTACAGGCAGCGCTGTGACAGCGACGACAGCTGAAACCTGCCCTCCGCTCGTTTTCTTTTTTTTTTTCTGTGGCACGAGGGGCTCGCAGGCGGGGTGCATTTTGAAGTGGCTTCTGGGAGGCCCTGGAGCGTGCCGAAAGGTCAGAGGTTACATCAACTGCACCTCCCTGGACCCCCCCCCCTCCCTTGCCCCCTTAAATCCCTCTAACCCCCGCATACATACAGACACACACTCCTGTTTTCTTGTCAGGGCTACAGATCACTTCCAGACCCCCCTCGACACAGCAGGCAAAGTGAGACACTTTCTCCCGTTAATCCTGCTGTCAACTTTTGACTGTTCCAGTGTATACACACCTCCCCACAGCATTGTCTGGGTCTTTTTTTTTAAAGTTACAAACGCCATGCACACCTTTCGCTACACATTTCTCATGAATAGAGCATTGTGGTTAGAGTGGAAGTGTTAACAGAATAGATTATGTTGCATTCTATTTCCGTGTGTGTGTGTGTGTGTGTGTGTGTGTGTGTGTGTGTGTGTGTGTGTGTGTGCATGCGCGCTGCTTTTCAGGAGAATTTTTTGTTCTCCTCCCCACTAACACATAAGAATCTGTCGTTCGCTCAGCGAGGTGTGAAATTGCACTGTCATCCGCTTCACCTGTCAGAGAGGAGGCCCGGCAGAATGACTCAGATCCGTTGGAACCCTCGCATTCTCTTCTTTTCCTGTTCTGGAGATTTGTATCTGGGTCTCGCCAGGCAGCACTCACCGTATCACCCGC
>JASGAU010410733.1:11099-22073 GCA_030220045.1 Australoheros facetus | reverse complement strand
CCCCAAAACATCTGTTTCTAGTGAGGGCCAGAAAGGGGGATGTTGAACTCTTAAAACTAATTAGCGCATTACCAAATGCTTGAGTTAGAAGAGGCCTCGCAAGGCCCCCAGTTACTCACCCCGCTCCACAACTCCTCGCTGCTTCCTGCTGCACTGAGCCTACAACTCTCTGCATCCCCGGGGGGGAGGTTTATCACCCAGGACCAATTAGAGTAGGAAGCGAGGTCACTGACCTTCTGTCAGGCCTCATCAGCTCCTGTGTCACCTGACAGGGGGCATGCCACCACACAGGGTAATATACAGCAAGAGGGCTGACATCCTATGGAGCGTGCTGCTTACTTGAGCTTTTCATTACGTGTGGCTTGTGGAGTCTTTTTTGAGACAAATTCTATCGGGGGGAGATGGTGTTTAGTCTGTTAAAAGCAATAACACACATAATGGCTGCCTTTCCACTGCAAGAACTGGGGCATTTCTGTTTACATTACATTGCTGGTCTCCCACACTCACAAGGTGACATAATAATCTTGCAACAGCTTCAACCATAATGTAAATTTTTATTTCCAAAAGAACGTGAATTAACATGATTATGGGTCTGAGACCAAAACAAGGACAGCCTCACAGGGAGCTAAGATGGTTGCCGCGTTGCTGCTGTTGTGTGTATCGTGGAAATTTTAACGTGCTGATGGTGATATCAATCTTCAGTTTTCATCTGGCTTTAGTTTTAACCCTACTGCCCCTTTCAGCCCTGAAAACAGTACTGTAGGGTCCTATAAAACAGCCCTCTACTCCCTGCAGTGGAAATAACTTAATGTCAGCATGCGGTGTCATGATAAAAAAATTTTACTGCACAGATATTGTGGCCACCAGAATGCATAAAAATGATAATATTACAATATCTCTTAAAAATATCAGACAAAATCTTATAGAATTCTGTCTGCTTAACTTTATTTATTCACTGTTGACACTAATAAAGCATATAATTCATTAAAAAAAAAAATCAACATCAAAAAATGTTATGGGCCTATTCAGTACTCAATTTTTACACAAAATTTCATGAAGTTATAATAGAGTACCAAACTGCAGTGACTCAAACGGACCAACCACAAACCGGAGGACCACCTGTGAGTCAAGGTGCAGGGCGCAGCTGCACATATTAACCGAGTCGCTAGCATAGCTCAGAGCCACAGCGAGGGCAGACCACAAATTGGTAATTAAATTAAGAATGGAGTCTTCTGTAGCTCACCCGTCTCAAGAGCTTCCCTCAGCTCCAAGAGCAGTTAGGGCTGTATCAACAGGCTAACTGCACCTGTGTGAGTGACTCAGTCTAACAAAGCCAGACTGAGTCACTTTGTTAACAAGTTTGTTGCGGGCAGATGGTCCCTGGTGTGTGAGAAAAGCCGCACCACAGCAAAAGAAAAGTGAATGCCGTTAGCAGTAGTGATGTATCCTTAGTCATCCATAAAGTGTGGAAATAAGTGTAGCATACTGAAAAGGAAGAGAGCGCCGGTAAACTGGAAAGTGAGCAACTGTCTCAGTTCAACATGCTTTATTTCTTTTCTTAAACTTGCTAATGAGCTCTAAAAATACCATAAGAGATGGGAATGACATTAGTTTTGTATGCATTTGGTTACAAACTAAATTAATGGAACGATTTTAGCCCGATGGTGGCGCTAGGTTAAACGTCAGAGATCACCTAAGTTATGAGTTCAGCCTGTCCAGTTTCACAGGAGTGCACCGAGTATTTGTTCAGACATTTTACTCCCAGTTTCATCCAACAGTTACTGTTTTAATCAAGATCAAAGCAGAAACTGTGACAGCGGCAGCTTCATTTGTAGTCTTTAGCCTAACAAGAGGTCTAATGTCAAATAATACTTACTTAGTCACACTTCCTTTAGGCACACAAGCCTGTACCATCTTGTCATGTGGGTTGCACCTTCATTTCACTCATTCTTTTTCCTGAACCAATAATATTGAACAGAATTGATTTTGGGGATGTGTCAACATTTTGGGTTTTTCCTGAGTAGATTCACGCTGGGTAAAAGTTTCCACTAGAGCTGCTGCTGGACTGTTTTACCTTTCGGCCGGATGTGTCAGGCTGAAGAATGTAGGAACTCTTAGTCATGTCACAATTTAACCCCACATTTCAATTTAATTCAATGTCAGTGGTGCCAAATTATAACACAAGTAATTTCCAGACACTTTACATTAGAGAGAAACCCAACAACCCCTAAACACTTGGTGACAGTGGGAAGGTAAACCTCCAAAGGAACCAGACAAGAGGTGGGCGGCTATCTGCCTCAAGTGCGCGGGGGNCAGAGAGAGAGAAAATGTGAGCATGAAACCATGACGCTAATTATGTGTTTTTTTTTTCTCCCTTCATGTTTCTGCTGCCATCCTGCTGCTGTCCCAACAAAAGGTAAGAAAAATCTGTGCTGATGTATCTGCTGAAGCGTTTTCACACTCACATCGCCTCCCTATCTCCACAATAAATCGTGTGTCCTCTCATATATGTTTTCCTTCTATTTCATTGTACACAGTGTATCATTTGGGGGTTTTTTTTATTAGCATATTTCTGGTTACTGATTCCACAGCACAACATTCAAGTCTGACATCCAGTGCAGGAAGAAGTATGCTGTGTGGGTGCGAAACAAGGCCAACCCTTATACATTAACTGCTTTAATCACCATGGTTAAACCCCTCATTAAATGTACCCTGTGGAGTTTTCTCATTAACCAGCAAACTTACAGTATATATTTGCATTCAGTGATTCTCACGCAAAATGCCTAGTATGTATCTTTGGGGACTTTTTAAAAAAACGCCTTTTCCATAAAAGGTGCAAATTATTTTAAATACTGCATTATTTAGGTCCATGTTTATTAGCAAGTCATCAATCCTCTGAGCAAGATCTGTAGGACACATTTCTTTAACACAATCTGTTGTGAGCAGAATAATGTGGCACTGCTGGCAGGGCAGTAAATAGCCAAGCAGTAACCTCTGGGGACTTCACATAAGTTCCTCAAATGTCCATTTGAGGTTTGCTGCAAAAGCCAGACAGACCGTGTAGACCTACACATTAAATTTAGGGATGCACTTGACGAGTCAACTAGCAGATAAAATGTTTACTGTTGAGTCTGAGGTTGCCCAGCAATCTGCCGCTAGCCAGGGCTTCCTCCCTTGTGTGTCTGTGATGCATTGTTGCAAGCAAGCAAGGTGGAAAGGAAGATAGATGAAAGCTGCTCTAACCAGCATAGACTTTGATTAAGGAAATAAGCTCTTGTATATTGGCTGTGTCAGAGTAAAGCTCTGTGCTGCAGCAGGGCATAGCCACATTCTTCACAGACGTGGAGATTAAGAAGGCCAGTGGTGCCGGCCAGTCTGTGATGCTAGCACCATTGGTAGTAACACTGCTAACATTAGCCATACATTGTGCGCATTAAGTGTTTTGCATGTGGCAAAGTTCCACACATTTTAGCAAGATTTAGAATAAAATTTGATTATTGATGATTGTGATTTACAGTTTTTAAATTCTGACTGTTTCTGACTCATAGACTGTTTTTTTCCCCCTCCTGTATAATTGACTACTTAATTACAGCCCAACTTTAGAGCAGATGTTTATGTTCTAGTACAAAAAAAATCTTTGGTCTCTTTAGCTAATCTCCACCTTTATAATAACTGTATGAGTCATAATTTGTTTACATTACTCAACTGTTTAAAATGTAATAAAGCTTAAAGTCATAATTAAGGGTGTGGCCCCTCAGAATAACAGGTAGGTGCCATTTTGGTTTGTTCCCCATTTTTTTTTTTGTTTTTTTTTTTTTAATTTTATTTTTTTGTTTTTTCAGTGAAAAAAAAACATATCTCAACATACAACAATCAGTTAGTGCAACAAAATGTTCCCCATTTTGTTGCACTAAGAGACACCATTCAGTTCTCAAGTAAGTGAGTTTTGTTTTGAGCTTGTTTTTCATTAACCAAAGTTAGCATCCTGTTTAATATCACTGGAAATCACAGATGCACCTTGCTGACCAAGGTAGCTAGCTACTGTTAGCGTAAGGTGAGCAAACCCGTGCTGTAACCTCTCATCTACGCACGGTCATGTTGGGCTTTAAAAAGACCAGAATGGCAAACGTGAGGCTTCAACACCACAGTCAGCAAATCAAATGATGATGTCACTGTGGGTGTGTTCATCTTTTAGATACAGTCTGTGTGATTAGCTTGTGTGATACGAGCTAGAAAGGAAAAAGAAGCTTTAATATACAGCAGCAGTAGATCACAGTCATAGTTTTCTTAAAGTAGTTGAAGTTAGCAGATTTTAATAAGTTGATTAATTGAGTGTTACTGTTATGGTGAGTCAGATTAAATTTCAGAATGGTTTCATAGCTTTTTGGAATGAAGCCCTCCTATTGTCCTGTATTCTGTTATAATGGCTACAACACAGAGGAGTGCTTCAAGCTCCCACTCCTCCTCTCCTTCTGTCAAGTCTCCATTGCAGAACCTTAATTTGTCACCCTCTCTACCCTCCCCTCCCAATCATCCGTCTCTCCTCCCCCCTCCTCTTCTTCATCCTCCACCTTTCCCCTCTCTCGCATACAAAAATTTTTTTTTTACCTCCTACCAGCTCAGTCTTCCATTACTCCAACTCCTCTGTAACGTCAAGGTTCTCTCACCCCCATCTCCATTCTCAAGCTCTCTGCTTCATTTCTCCTCCCTCAGAGGCCTCCCTTTCCACCACCCCCCCCACTCCAGTCTTCCTCCCAGGACAGTTCTGTTTGCGCCTGTTTACCTCCATCATTCCACCAGATGGTTTGTGTTAAAACTCTACATTTGACAGCTCGACTGATTTTTCCTTTTTTTTTTTTCCTGTGATATTATTTTAACATCGGGGGGATTGCTCAGACCTGCAGGAACACAGAAGAAAGACAAGCAGGGGGTAAAAGGAAATTAAAATATGAAAAACCCCGATGCATTAAAAGCAATTATTCCATCATGTGAAGGGCAGCAGTCATCACTGGGCCCTTTTTTTTGGTTTGGTTCCCTGTGTTACTTTTTTTTTTAAATAAATAAAGGCACATATAATGTAATATTGATTTAAATCACATCTGTTAGGGTGATTTCATCCACCCCCTCTCCCTCTGCTCCACGTCTTTTGGAAGGGAAAAGGGGCCCGGGCTGCCAGAAATAATTGCTTGTTTGCTGGTATTTACTTAAAATCTGTCAAAGATGGAGAGAGAAAATGAGTAAGTGCAAGAGTAAGAAAGGGAGACGTAGAGAAAAGGAGAAACCCTCGGCCCCAACACAGATCATTATCTGCCAGTTGTCTTCCTGCTGCTGACAAGGAAATATGTCCATATGTGCATTGCTTTCAGTGTATACTGTACATATCGGTCATTGAGTCACAGCAGAATACGATGCTTTACTATATGGACAAAAAGCTAACTTAAATTCAAGAGTTGAGACTTTAAAAAATGACGGCATATGGTCAGCAGGACAGTCCAAAAGCAAATGCAAACTAATAAATCAAAAGAAAAAAGTTCTTTAGCACTTTGGCTCTTCTAATAGTTATTTCAGAATATTTTCAATGGAACCAATTTGACTACATGTGAACAAATATAGACTGTAGCTAACATTAAATCTGCCCCGTAATGAGCTGACTTCATGTTAGTCTTCAAAACTTATTTTTGTTGCAGTAATGGTTTAGCAAAAAAAAACTTCATCCTTTTTCACACAAAAGCTAAATTTCACACTTGGCTGACAAAATGCCAGAGATTGAACGAAGATCTTGCTGTGCAAAAAAATAAAATAAATAATAACCCTGAGAGATCTACTTTAAAGTACAAGGACATCACTCTAGAAGGAAATTTGCTGTAGGTTTTTCAGCCACAATAATAGTAAGAAAAAAGCCAGTCACCATAATGACACCTCCAGCTTTTCTGTTCACTAATGAAAATCTCAAGATGATGCTGAAAGCTTAAAAAAAAAACCAGCTTTTTTTTTCTTCCTTTTTTTTTTTTTTACAGCAGCATTGGGATTTGTTTTTCAAAAGTAGTGCCAACAACCTGTGACTGACAATAAAAGCTGTGTGTTTTCATGTAATCTGCACACTTTTCGATGCAGTTCTTGCAAAGTCAAACATGGTGTATAATTTCCTCCTCGCTCACTCAGTGGAGTGCTTCTAAACAGCTGTGCACTCAATGCTGCCACCGGAGACCAGAAGCTATACTGGAGCAGTGATTAAAACGTTAGTCCCTTCTATATATATATTACAAACATAACTGGCAGCATTTAGCAGACTTCTTCTGAGAAGCCTTCCACTAAGTGAGGGGAGGAAAAAAATTCTCTGATTTAACATTTCTGAAACGATGCCTTTCTCTTTTATAATAAGCCAGCAATGAAAACTTGCGTATTGTTAAGAGTTTAATTTTTCAGGCATAGTGTTCTTTAAAAAAAAAAAAAAAAGTAAAGACAAAGAGGGGAAACAGCTAGTGTGGTTCTGCCTGTTGTAAAACATGCCTTCAAACACCTTTACACAGCTAATTACAGCAGGCTTTTCAATATAATTGTTGTAATGGCTTGCTTATTTAATTCAGTTCAATTCAATTTTATTTAGTCGCCTCAAGGCGCTTCATACTGTAAGGTAAAGACCATATCATAATTACAGAGAAAACCCAAAAGTCAAAACAACCTTTGAGCAAGCACTCGGCAACAGTGGGAAGTAAAAACTCCCTTTTAAGAGGAAGAAACCTCCAGCAGAACCAGGCTCAGGGAGGGGCAGTCAGGGGTGAGGGGGGGCAGAGACCTGACAAAAGACATGCTGTGGAAGAGAGCCTAATCTAACTAAACTTATCATTTCTACATTTTAAATTTGTGTGTGAATGTTTTAAAACAAAAGATGTTATGTGCTAATTAGTGAGCCTTTGTGTTGGCATGTTTTTAACCTTTGACCAGAGATAAGCTAGCATTGCCGCCTCCTTTCAGTCTTTATGCTAATACCAAATTTTCAGTCATAAGATTAGAAGTGTTTTTCCCAAAAATGCTAAAGCACCTAACTTCCTATATGGAACTGAATTTGAGGACTACCTCGTCAGTCACATACGACTGTTCAGGACGAGGTTGTTTTGTGTGTTGCCTGTGAATGACCTGATTGGACTGTTTAATCTTGTGCCATAGCTGTTTGATTTCCACTGTGCTGGCTGTCTCCTGAGCAGCATTAGTCTGATTATCATGCTGCTCGTTTGGTAGGGGAGGCCCTAGTCTGCAGGCTGACTGAGCAGGTCTGCCTGACGCTCTGGCTTCTGCCAACGCACTGTTCCCACTGTCTCCCTCCTCCTCGTCTCCTTCCCTCCCCTCATCCTGCTCCCTTTCCCCTCCTTCGCTCAACTCATTCCCTCCCCAAAGAACCACAAACAATAAACCCTCTGTTACATTTAACCTCCTCACGTGTTTCCCTTTCTCCCACTATCCCTCCCTACTTCTGTCTCTTACTCACTTGTTGCTTTTTCTTTCTCCCTCTCATAACATTATAGCTGTTTGGGTTCTGTCTTTGGTCTGTTACTCATATCCCTTGGGTGTTTTGGGACTTGTTTGTGGTCTTGGACCATGCAGTAGAACAAAGACAACACACAAACTTGGTCAGGCCACCGCTAACTCTTCCACTCCAAACCAATGACAGTGGTGATTAGTATCTCATAACAGCTTAGACTGTGTGGAAAATGGGTGTGTTTGCATGCACGTTAGCTTGTACAATACCCTGGCAGTGGCATTACCACTCATCAGAGCTGCACAGCAGCAGCAGCAGCAATGGCATCGGGACAGCAAACAGATGTTGGCCTAATCTTCCCCTAATGAGATTGGTCCCTCATTCCTACATCTTTATGGGAGCAGCAAGCTGGCAGGCTGATACTGTCGCTCTTTATGAGAAAACCACGAATAAGACAGCACATGCCTGGTAGGGTGTACGAGACACAAGTGTAGTCTCAGGCAGGTTGCAGTGTGGGCAAGGAGGCTTTCATTTGGGCAGATAGAGAGGCTGGCAGGCAGGATATCAGTCAGGCGGGCAGGTAGGATGGTAGTCAGGCGTGCAGTAATTCACAGGATGTGGAAGGCTCAGAGGACAGGCTTTTATCCGATGGACTTCACTGGTCAATTAGATTAGAGCACTGTACAGCAAAGTACAGTTAATTCTCCAGATTAACATCATTGCTGGTTGTCTCGGACCACTAAACCAATTCACTTTTTCCATTTGGTGAATTTCATTACATAGTACATCAAGATCCAAGCTTAAACATGGCAGGTTGTTTTCTATAACAGCAAATTGGATTAGATAAGAATTGATCATTTTTTTTAAAAGTGTGGGCTCAAAAGCATCTGTGAGGCTAACTTTGTTTTCTGACTGTCTGGATTTACTTGTCTCGTCTGGCACAGATAGCAGCCACGATGCACTGTAAACAGAACAGCGGTATTATGTACTGACACAATCTTCAGCTTGCTCTGGGACTTGTTTCATTAGTGGTTGTCTTTGCCACTCTACCTGTGATAACCTTGTTCGCGTACAGGGACACCTGCTGGTCTTGTTCTGAGCCAGCTTCTTTACTCTGTATTTATTTTGTCCAACCCTATCATTACCCTAGACAGAGATTCAGTTGTTGGGGAAGAACATTACAACATTTTTAGATCTGGGCAGCTTGTTGTCCCCTCTGGACTCTGGTTTTACTCTATTTTTCTAAGTTGCCATCCCCTGTGCTGTTTTTCTTTCTCTTGCCTCTTGCTTTTCCTCTTTCTGTAACAGGAACACACATACACACACGCACACAGGCAGCACAGCAGTCATAATAGCAGGGTTAGAGTGCAGGGCCGACCACTGGATAGTGTTTGTACAGAATGCTAGCATATGTCAAACCCGGCTTATTGAACTTAGACCGCAGCCCGAAACAGCCCACGGCACAGCTCAGAGCAGCGCAGAAATGCTCTGGGCGCACACAGGAGAAACACACTCGCGTATTCACACACTTTTATGCATGCTCAAACGTATACAGTGTATTTATATGTGCGCATACATATGCAAAGGTATGCATGCACTGACAGGGGTTACTCAGTGCACTCTCTGAAAGAATGACCTCAATCGAGCCATTAGGAAACTGCAGGCAGGATGAAAAGCAAGCAAACCCAGTGGGGGGGGGGACAAAATGTCACATGAGAGAGTTTGTCTGACGCATATTAATTTTCATGTAAGCTGATATGCCCGCTAATGATCAGCTTTCATCTTGTGGACCCTGATGACCTTAGCAAGCGTACTTAACACATGTTGTTCCACATGATTACACAGGCTGAGGGACTGTGGCCGCTGATCACTGAGGTATCAGCTGGCTTTTTTTATTCACCACTTACTGGTTACTGGTCGTGTGTTGTGAGCAGTGTTGGGCAGTTACCATTACCTGGCAACATGGATGTGTGTTATCACTTTCTGATTAACAATCATTATGATATATATTGCGGTATATAGTAGTCTAAAAAGCACTATGTACATACCACTTTATTTACAGTGTATGTATGGGATGGGATTACCACTGGTTAGCTTCTGGAGTGCAGCATATGTCATGAGTTCCTTAACTTAAGCCAGGAGGGGGAGAGTATTTACACTCAAACTGAAAAAAAGCTACTTCTTAAAAACCAGTTTTTAAATTTTTACACTGCACAGTTAAGTGAATCTGAGAATATTGTGTGATCTGGAGGTTTGAAGTACAAACTACACTGCAGATTTTAGCATCGTACAAATCTTATGTCTACATAAGATTATGTGAACCATGAAAAAATTGCAAGAAATGTTTTTTACATATATATTTATTATATTTATATTTTTTATATTTATTGAACCTTCTGATAAATTTAAAAAGAAACTAAATATTAATTTGTATATATAAGTTTTAATTTGTGTCATATTTGATATATCCAACATTTTTTTTTTTTTTTTGCAATTTATTGCTTAAAATTGTATTGTGCAATTTATTTAGGATCTTTGGGGGAAAAATAAACTGATAATGTAGAAGTAAGTCTCAAAAACTCTAAAGGGTAAAACTAAATAGTCACCTACCTATTTCTAAACCTAACAAAGTCACCTTTTTGTCTCAGTCCAGCCTGGTATTTTGGCAGTTAACACTAACCAAACAATGAAAAGTCAAAAGTTAAAGGAAAACAGAAGTCTGAAAATCAGAATCCACCCATGTCTTTGGGATAAAAGTGCTCTGATAGATGCAACTTCCATCCCTCCAACCTCCCTATGTGGACTTTTAGTCACATTTTTTGCTTCCTCATCCTGCAATATGCTGTACATCTGTAAGTTTCTGTAAGTCATTAATGAGAATGTGTTGGGTCTCAGTGACCTAATGTACTCCCAGGTCTTGGTCCGGGATCTGTTAGAGACGAGACTCCACACAGAAAATAAAGCAGCTCTGTGAATGGACTGTAAAAATAGTTTGTCTTTTTCATGTTTACGGTCTTTGAATAAATGCTCCTCCTTAACCAGATTTATGGACAAGCGTGTGTTTTCCATTCAAGGAGGATGATGCCCAGATGATTGCCTTGTTACTTTAGCACTATATAATGTCTATACTGCCCTTACAAGATCCTTAAGGGACACTCAGAGCCCCCCGGTGTGTGAAATTTGCCCCAGATAATGACCTCCTTCTGGGATAAAGCCACTTTCGGCACCAGGCCTGTTTTACACCCCATTTACCAGGAAGACAGTGAAAGACTTGCCATTTCGGGATTATACCACTGGAGTGTAGATAGGAGACAATGAAGCTGGAGTTGACCTGTAACATCTTTTTCCATTTGACAGCAATATCCGTAAGACAAAACAGACTGGAAAAAGTGCCATGTCTTCTTGGGAAGTGTCTCTCTAGGATAACAGATTGGAAGGACCCTTGTACCCTCTCCACTGAGTGATTTTTCTGTACTTTCCTTGATCCATCTCTTTAT